>RKSS01000929.1:0-75133 GCA_009829855.1 Neofusicoccum kwambonambiense | reverse complement strand
GACGGAGACGGTGGTGAGGGTGTTGGAGGTGGTGGAGGCGGGGATGGGGCCGGCGGAGCTGGGGGAGGTGTTGGTGCTGGCGGGGAGGAATTGTAAGGGGTTGGAGAGGCTGGTGGTGGAGCTGGTGCATCCGGTCACTGCTGGTAGCCCTGGTAATGTGCGGGTTGCTGAGGATTCAACGAAGACGGTTGTGAGGCTGAACGAGCTGGGCGTAGCGCTGCGCCGCTTGCTGCCTCGTGTGCCTGGCCCTGAAGGAGAGGTAATGGAGTATTCAGCTGGGAAGCCGGCGGGGCTGACAGTGGCAAATCGGTCCCTGAAGTCGCTGCGCTTGACGCTGGACTTTGTTACACCGAAGGGAGATATCGCGCGAGCAGGGGGAGGGGAGGCCGGGGTTAAAAATATGTCGTGGGGAGTCTGCGGGAGGCTCGGGTCGTTGCGAGAGTTCGAGAAGCTGGAAGTTTTGGAGGTGTCTTGGGTGGTGTTGGCAGGATGGAGTTTGAGGAGCTTGCGGAAAGAGGGGCGGAAGAACTGGACGGGGATGCTGGATGGCGGGTATCTAAGAGAAGTGCTACCGACAGGATTGAGATGGTTGACGGTGAGCGATGAGATGGCGTCGTGGAGGAGGTGGAAGTGGAGGCCGAAAGACGTAATAGAACTGGTGAGGGAGTGGTTGGGAGAGAGGAAGACAGTTGGGCTGGAGGGAGTGGTCTTTAAGCTGAGGCATGTGAGTGAAAGCGGGGGTAAGTGGGAGTGGAGTGAAGGTGTACAAGGGGAGATGAGGCGTGTGTGTGAGACATCTGGCGTGCTTTGCCAGTTCGAGATCTATTGAGGATGGCAAAAGTATTTTTCAGGTTAGGAAAATCCGTCTATCGTCAAAGTTAATGGCTTTCCGCGCCGGGATCAACCTCCGCTGCCTCGAATATCTGCTTCGACCACAGTTGCGCATACCTCCCCTTCTGTCTCAACAAGTCCAGGTGCGATCCCCTCTCGACAACCTCTCCATTGTCAACGACAAGAATCATATCGGCATTCACAACCGTGGACAGTCGATGCGCAATCACGAAAGTCGTGCGCCCAGAACTCAGCCTCTTGAAAGCGTTCTGGATCTGTGCCTCTGTGCTTGAATCCACCGCACTGGTGGCCTCGTCAAGCAAGACAATCCGCGGGTCCTTCAGTATGACACGGGCAATGGCAATCCGCTGCAGCTCGCCGCCACTCAACCGCACGCCCCGCTCTCCAACCTTCGAGCCATAGCCTTCAGGAAACGAGACGATCTTATCGTGAATGGCGGCAGCCGTGCAGGCAGCGTGAACCTCTTCATCGGTGGCGGACAAGCGGGAGTAACGGAGATTCTCCATGATCGACCGGTTGAAGAGCGATGGGTCCTGTGGCACCACACCGAAAGCGTCGCGGAGGCTCTCGAGGGTCACATCCCGGATGTCCTGGCCGTCAATCTTGATGCTGCCGCTGGTGACATCATAGAAGCGGTAGAGAAGCTTCAAGGTGGTGGACTTGCCGCCGCCGGTCTGGCCGACGAGGGCGATGGTTTGGCCGGGGTGGACCGTTAGGCTGAGGTCCTTGAGGGTGGTTTTGCGGGGATCGTAGGAGAAATTGACATCGGTGAAGTCAATCCTGCCTTCCGCGATTTGGAGCACCTTTGCGTCATCTCGGTCCTGGACTGAGGGCTTTGTTTGGAGAACTTGGAGCAGACGTTCCGCGCTGATGAGTATGGAAGAAGTGTGACGGTAGGTGTAAGCAAGATTGCACAGCGGAGATTCAATAAGGTTCCAGTAGGTAATCAGGAGCACGAAGTTTCCAATAGGCGCCGTGCCTTGGGAAATCCTGTATACTGCCAGGAAGCAGGCTATCAAGAGGCCGGTGGCCATGATGAATGACTGAGCTGTATCGATGTAGTTGTTTGCATCCCAGAAAGACACCTCTGCCGAGGTATACCTGGTGACTGCTTTGAGGTAGCAGTTCTGTTCGAACTTCCTGCGGTTGTTGTATGAGACCGTCTGCCAGTTGCTCACGGCGTCGTACATGACATCGTTGGCCTTGCGTTCCGCATCAGTGTATTCTCTTCGACGAGATGCCGCGATATTGTTGCAACGGACTCCCGCGTAGACGTAGGCCAGAGAAGTCGTGATGATGATTAGTGCCATGTAGGAATCGAAGACCGAGGACAGGTATGTGGCAGCAACAATGAGGTCAATGAGAACGGGCCCAGCCACGAAGAAAACGGCTTCCAGAATCTGCCCGATTTCGGTACCCTGTTCGATGGACTTCAGCAACTCGCCGGAACTTTTCGCTGTGTGGTAGTCCATAGAAAGGCCCATCACGTGGTTGAACGCAGCCGAAGTGAGCTGCTTGTGGCAGAAAGCGTTGATCCGCGTGTTGGCCGCTGTTTTGAGGAGGTCGTTTCCAACCAAGACACTAAGTAGGTGGAAAGTAGCCCAAATAAGTAGCTCATTCCAGGGGAAGTGTCCTGTGATGATTAGCCCATATGATTCTGTGAGAGTACAATCTTACTTACTAGTTCCAGCGGCACCAGTGAGAGCATTCGTGATGATTCCCAATTGACGAGGGATCAATACATTGAGGAAGCGCTCCACAACGAGGGAGAACAACATCGCCAGTAGCCAAAACTGCATCCTCCGGTCTTTGGAAGGCCAAATGTAGGGGACAAAGATCAAAAATCCCTTGAAGTAGTTCCACCTACCTTGTTCTCGCAAGCGCTGCTTCTGCAGCTTCTTGATATCTTCGTTGTTATCTTCATCCGAGCTGTATTGAGACGAGCCGTCGTCATCATCTGAACCGGACGTCTTGTATGAGGAACGGATGCTGCCGTATCGAGAATCATTGTCCAAGGTACTTGTGGATACCTCCATGTCTCCGCTGATTAGAGGCTGATTCTCCTCCTCGTCGTGGGCATCCTTTGTTTCGGAGTTCCGAATGGAAAATAAAACAAGGACAAGTATCCCCGATAGTAGAATGATACGGGTGATGAGCAGCGATATGGAAGCATTGCTCCATCCAACCACATGAGAATGTGAATCTACGGAGAAGGCGAATGCAGTGATCTCAATCGCTGTACCAACTGCACTGGACCCAACATAGGTATACCATGGTGGGTCTTGAGTTTCGAAGATGGAGATGGCTATGCAGGTCCATACCAGAGCTGAAGACAGCAGATACATCTTCGTGCACGTTGAGCTTCCAAGTCGAGTCCCAGAGGCAGCGAGTGATCAGTGCTTACCATGAGATGTTGAGGTGCCCGCCAAATATCAGACACAAGTCCTGATGACACATAGAGAGCCGCCTCTCCAGCCTGTTGCAATCGTTGAGTGTATGGCTTCATTCAAGCCTTGTGAAACTTACGTAAGTGAAAATTACGCCGAGCAAACTCCAAAGGACAGCTCTGCGCATCTTATTTTTGCTCCTCTGATTTTCATCATCTCGTAGCGTACAAGCAGAAAATAAGACTGCCGAAACATAGCAGACTGCAGTGAGGGTGGGAGCCAGATGATGGAGTATGATGAGGGCCTTCGATGCCGGGTTTGCGGTGGAATCCATTATAAATCAACGCTCGCTGTAGCAGCAGACAATGAGAAATCCACGCTCGCTGTAGCAGCAAACGACGAGAAATCAAACGCAAAAGCAGTTGAAACAGAAACTCCGAGCAATGCTGAGATTGACGAAGCTATAATTCGAGTTTGGGGGTTTGTGGTTTTAAACGTGTCTGGCGACACCGAGGTTACCGCATTCGTAGTAGCGTCGTAGGGGTTTTCCTTCTGGGGATACGAGCTCGGTGCTTTGACTCATCAGCTTACAGTCTGACTTGCATAAAAGGAACTGCAAGATTCCAGCCATTGGTCACTACAGTTAGGCAGAATAGGCTTGTCTGGACCAAAAGTAGCGTGTAGCATTAGTCGGAAAGCTGAAATAGGGTGCTTGTGCCGAGCTGCTTGCCGTGCGCGCCACTCATGAAATGCGTCACAGCCCTCAAACTAGGCCGCCAAGGCTCAGCGCAACTTGCGGTGTGTCATACGTGACACTTCCGTAATATTGTGCGAGAGAGTTTTCGTTGTGTGCGCGCGACACCACTGCTGCCTGCTGGAAGCGGTGCGAAAACCCGCCAACGAGAAGGGAATTGGAATGTACAAAAGGGTAACAATCGAGATCGCAGCTCAATTATTTCACTGGACCAGGATATGACATCTTTTCAACGCCGCAACGTCATTTTGCGTAGGGCTCTGCCCTTGCAGACGGTAGGCGCAAGCAGGACTCAAGCCATCGGGATGCAGCATGACACATTCATACAGTCCGGTAGCTGGCTACTTTTCGGAGCGATGAGCTGATGTGTTGCGTCGTGGATGGCCAATCAATAGTTGCCGGGCCTGCGCCCGTCCGTGAGTCCCATTCTTGAGTCGCCCCGATCTTCGAAGTATATTTACGAGTGGGCTGGGACGACTCAGACAAACCCCACTCTCCCCGAACAAAGGTGGCGATATAATTTATATGCGAAAGTCTTGCCGGAAATTTGTTTGGGCGCGCAGAGGAATGCGTTAAATCCTCGTACAGTCAAGGCCGTCAAGAACATGTACGCTAGTCATCCGCTGCAGACATTTTCTGTGCTCCGCACTTGAGGCTAAGGACATGCCTTATAGTTGGGTTTGGTTTCCTCTTTACCTTGTTCCTTTGTGTTTCGATTTAGATCACGGAGGTAAGATGTAGAGACCTCCACCATACTTCTGCCGGCGCTAATCTTGTTTGAGCCAGAAAGGATGACCGCTACCATACAAAAATTCACCTGTCGTAGCAAAAACTAAATAAACCTGTTTTGCAAGCGTCATGCGCAGTCATGGTGACGAAGTTGACTTCGCAAAATCACTTGGCTTAAGAGATCGAGCATGTCCAAACCCAGATGAATCCATCCATCCCTCTGAACACTTCTTGCAATCGGATACCATGGCCCACAACAACAACGATCAGACAGGCCTGCTTACTCGTTTTGTTCCCGAGAAGCTGAAGCGTTCTCCATTCTACCGCTGGTTCCTCCGCTTTACGCGCATCCTCCAATTCCTTTCCGCAGTGATCTCTCTCGGTATCTTCTCCCAACGAGTGTACAAGGTGTACCGTCTTGTAAACACAATCAAACGACGTCACGGAATCAACCATTCCTATGGTGCAGTTGAAGGAATACTTGCAGCTGCTGTGCTTTATACCCTCATTTCGATGATTTTGTCCTTCCTCCTCAGAGGTCGAGGCTCCAAGTCGCTCCGCTGGCTGTGGGTCCTCTTCGACCTTATTTTCGTCGGCGCATTCATTGCCGTCGCGGTCTTGACACGCCCGAACGGAGGCAATGCTGGCCCACACCATTGCTACAACTCAGCAGATAATGACCGAACGTTAACTGGAAATGGGAGGACGAGCCGCAGGGATGACAGCTGTAATTTGCCCTGGGGGACTTTCATTCTTGCAATCATCAGCACGTAAGCCAGCCACCTTTCACGCTCCCTTTATTACCCATCACAGCCCTCGTGCTCACGATTGCATAGAATTCTTCACGCAATCACTGCAGCCTTCCACGAAGTTCGTGACCACCGTCGCAAGAGGAGGGCCGGTGATTACGAAAGTTCCAACGGAGCCTACGAAGAATCGAAGCGTAGTATGGATCCACACGGGCGCCATAGCGAGGGTAGGCACAGCAATGTTGACAGCCACCACGGCGCTGGTGTCAACGGGATGCACAACGGCCATACGACGCGTAATGGAAATCCTCCGAATCATAATGGAGATACTACTGGCGCACACAACGGCTATGCCAGACAGCAAGTACCGGTGCAAGACAGCCGTCAGGCTTCCACCCAGAGTGGCCTTAGGGAAATGCCAGTACCGAGATGAGACAGTAAAGAATCGAATCATGATTTAATTGTAAATGCTTTATTGCGCGGACACCATGTCTTGTTGTATATTACGCTTGTTCATCTGGCGTCAACCGAAGGGTCCAACAACACTGGCACACGTAATACTAATACTGTACTTCACAATAATCGTGTCTGGAGTTTTACTCTTTACAATGAAATATTTCTCAGATCATGTAGATCGTTCTAGCTACCTGGGAATGATGGTGATGGTGTGATCTCCCGCGATGCTGTGATCTTGAACATCGGGTGACAGTGGTCTTTTTCAAACCCGGAGTTTCATCCGCACCTACTCCTCTGTCTCTCCTGCCGGCATCAATATCTCGGCTTCGATGTTGTTTATAGCCCGCTGCGAACTATCCTGGCACCTCTCAATACTATCCCTGATCATTTTCACAATCTCTGCGGCTTCCTCTACACTATTTGCCTCGAAATCGTACGCCTTACTCCTCTGACCTCTGTACATAACCACTTTGAAAGACCTTGGATGCTTACTCGTCACCTTGCTCCCAACCACCTCCGAGAAGTGTGCCGAAATCGTTTTTTGAATGCTAGGCTCATTCGAATTGAGCTTCTTCGACGGCACGATATCCAGATGCTCGTCTCTAAACACGAGCACGCTCGTCGACGAAGAAATTAACGACATGGAGTGCTTGCGAGTGACAATGTAACGCTTGTTTGCAGGTTTTGTGGCGGTAGGCAAGATGTTTGGATGTTGCATCCGGGACGCGGAGCCACCGGTGGATGACACCGAGGGCGCAGTGGTTTCAACATCGGGATTGTTGGCAGTAGAGGTGTGGATGGCGGGAGATCGTGGTCTGGGAGATTGGCGAGGAGAGGAAGCAAATGAGCCGAGGTCTCCGAGATTTCCTTCGACATCGGCCTCAACTTCGGTTCCCGTGATTTCAATGTCTGTCGATTCAGGATTTGCGGTAGTTTCGAAGGGAGGTGGTGCTTTCTCCGGTATGTCCGCTTCTCTCTCATGTGTTGAGGATTCTGGGATGTATTCACCCTCAGCAGCTGACGTATTGAGCTGAGAGAGTGACGTGACTGAGGATCTACTCTCGTGGTCTGCTGGTCGACCATCGCTATGTGAAGTTCCGAAGCGTTCTTCGTTCGCGGGTTCCGCTCTGGAGGGGTCATAGTCTCTTCTTGCTCCGGAAAGGTCGTAGAGTGTGTCTACCGACGTGGTAAGATCCTGGGTCAGGTCTTCGTAGAGAGCTTTAGCGGCCGGGGTGCAACTAGCCCAGTTCCTCTCACCCTTGGCATCTAAAGTGCCAAGGTCACCTGATGTGTTTATCCGGTCGACTTGCTGGATTATGTCTTGAATGGTGATAATAACGCTCGTGACCGTCTCTGTAGGGCCAACTTGGGCTATAAAATTATCGATGGTTCCTTGCGAAACAGCAGAGTTATCATCGCTCCATTCCAAGCACCATGCGATAAAACGGTCTCGCTGGATCTGGAGCCGTCGATGAAGAGCGTTCATCTCTGGTACGTCTACCAGCTTCTCTTGCTTGATGTCTCGCTTCGTGTCAGAGTACAGCTCAGTGAGTGTATGTGGATGGCCGGCACTCTCGAAGTTGAACCTGGACTGGGGTTCAGGGCGAGTTGAACCTTTTCTTCCATCGTCACGGCAGGAATGAACTTCTCCTGAGCTGCTGATGGCCTTGCCGTCCTCGACCAACCGCTTCGTAAGCACATGGCTCTCACTCAGACAATGATGACCATTCATGATACAGGTGGTACAGATGTTGTAGTCACCTTGGTAACAAAGGCTGCAGTGGTAGTGCTTGTTGAAAATAGGCCCGTCGCAAACGTTGCATTCGATGACCCAATCGCCACCAGAAAGATCGGCCAGTGGAGCGGCTAGTTGTTTGCCTGCCTCGCTCAACTCCTCTTTCAGCTCTGGAACATCAGAAATAGACGGAAGGCGGGCCTTCGGTTGTGAAACTTGATAATCGCGAGATATCCGGTATATCAAATCCCGGTCTTCAAAAGGATGCTTGCCAGAGAAACGATCAAATAGCCCTTCATTCATGAGTTTGTTACCAAGATTAACAGCTTCTTCTCGAGTGTTGATGTCTTGAAAAGTGTCGAGTATCCACTTTGTCAGGTCATTACCAGTGAAGCAGTTGGATTGGATGTTGGATTGCCCTCTCTGGGATATGATCGGGATGCCTTGCTTGCCTTGCAGGTCATTTGCGACTTTGGCGATGTCGTATTGAGTACTGGTATATAACGGTGTGATTGCAGCTGATTTACTACTTTTGTTGGGGCCCCCGAGGCTCTCGCCGGAAGTCGGACTTTCCACTGAGGGCGCGATATGTGCAAAATCAGTTTGAGTATTGCTCTCACCCAGACCAGTAGGTGATTCAGAACGTGGAAAAATGTTCGATTCGAGTTTCGGAAGAGGGTTTGTTGACGCGTTTATGTCACTCGCACTCATTCTTCTCTCTGCTGCTTCCTTCACTCGCACTGCTTTGCTCTCCTCATCCAAAGCACAGTGAGCTTGTACTTCAGGCTTGAAAAAGCAGATTGAGCAGTGGTAGTGAGTGGAGCAGTATGCGCAGGCACAGATTGGCCCTGATTCCAGACAGTCCTGAAAGCGATACGAGTTAGTGTCACTTTTCTGTGTCGCGAGGAGGGGTTTGTTTGAGGGCTCACATTGCAGATCCAGCCAAGACAAGTCGTACACTGTCTGAAAGATCCAACATAGCTTCCAGACTGAAAGTGCGGACAAGAATTCGGGGCTACAAAGTCTCTTGACCCACGACGCTGATCCTCCGGAATCTCACTCTCGCTCCCAGATTCGGAAATCGACTCATCGTCTGCAAACCCGTTGCTGAGTCTTGCACGTACGGAGTGTATGCTTTTTGCTGAGCCTGCATCCTCTGCATCTGAACCATGGTCGTCGTTCCCCTCATCGCTGGAGATTGTTGGCAAAGCAAATAAAGCCAGCTGCTCCTGGTGCTTTCCTAGATGTTTCTCCAGATCTCCCACACATATATCCTCTCTATCGCAAAAGCTGCAATTGGTTTTGCTGTCCATACTTGGCTTTCTCACACAAACAGTGACCAAATGTTGCAAGTTATCGACATTGTCGAAATGAGGATGAGAGCCTTTGATATGTATTTCGAAATCCGTCTGTGAGTTGAACTGACCCTGACACCCTTCGATACAGTGCCACACCCGCCGATGAAGCTGAAGCTCGTGTTGAAACCATTCGTGACGTCGTTCAAAAAGTCGATGCGGGCTGGAGCAAGAAGGGAACGTGCACGTATACGGTTGCAAGTCTTTGAAGACGTGTTTCTTCCAGGAACGCCTACTACCGACGGAAATGATCATGAAGCAAAACGGACATGGAAACGGGTTGCCGTCTCGAGCTTCCTTCGGCATTGGCGGAACTTTGAGTTCTTGAAAGCCGCCTGCAGAAGTTGCGAATGACGTTTGGGTGAATCCGGATTCAGACTGCTGATCCTCCTCAAGATCAAGGTAAAAGTTGTCTGTCTTTACTTCCTGCGGGATTGATGACGCTACTGTGCTTGGCGGTACGATCTCGGTTTTGCTGTCTTGGTTGGCTTCCGGAGCTGCACTTTGACCAGATTGAAGGACTACTTCCGGGACTTCTGTGACTAAACCATCGGAGAGGTTCTTGTTGTGGGACTCGCGGTATCTGAAGTACTCGCGCCTTCTGGAAATGGCTTTTCCAAGAATTACCGCCACGCGCTCTGAGATCTTCGGAAACTTATCACCGACATGCTTCACATCAAAGCCCTCGAAATGTGATGTGTCAATCCTTGCTGAGTTCATGTACTGGTCATGTGGTGCCGGGTTCCGTATGGCCATTGAAAGCCGCAACAGGAAAGTAATTGTGTCGTGTACGCTGATCATTAATTGGCGTAGCTCCGTTTCTCCTTGGGAGTATTCATCCTCACTTTCGCTGTCTGTGACGTCCGAATCGGAATCCGGTTCTGTTTTCCGCTTATCCCAAGGAATGCGCTCTCCTCGAATGATTTGTATGGCTTGTTAGTGATGTTAGCTGATTTGAACTCGTATTAAGGAAAAGCACACTCACCTCTGCTTATTACATCATTCAAGTCCTCTAGGAGTGTCTGTACCTTCTTCTTAATGTGCGATGCATCTCTCAACCGGTAGTCCAACGATGATCGACCCTTGCGATGGGCGCCGATGTTACCAGCCCATATACGAAAACGGCCCAGCTCGTCCGTTACCTCGGATAACTCCACCTGACCGGAATCCTGGTTCTGTGGCCTTCTCACATGACTGTGAAAGTCATCGAAGGATCGAAGGCATATCGAAACATGTGAGGCTATGGTGGAACCCGAAGCCTCCGTAAGAGACGGGCTCACGCCGTCAACAGCGGTAATGGCCATCTCTGCTGCGTTCTTATGAAAAGCTCGCTCCTAGCCTCTGTCGAACGATATCGAGATGTACCGCGAAGCTATGATGAAGTAGAGTGGTAGGTCTGTTGGGATATCGGAGTCTGCTTCTGGTATTCTACAACAAAGGCTCTTGAGAATGATAGACAAGGCTGAAAACTGAACTGCGTATGGATTACTCTGCCGCATATTGCCGCCTAGCTACCCCGCTCAGGTGGGGTTCTGTTCCGCAATTACAGGGGTCCGATTGGTGAGAAGCATGGGTACTTTCAGCCCCCATCTTGGCAATCTTACCTCGTTGCGCACCCGAAGGCAACTGGACTCATCTCAACACTCATTCCGGAAACCGCCATCGTCTTGACCCACAGCATACATGCTAAAGCACGGACAAAATGTCTGGCGTCGAGGTAGCCGGCCTTGTTCTGGGGACATTGCCGCTACTTATTGAGGCGATCAAAGCCTACGCTGACGGTGTCTCCACTGTCGAGAGATACCTCAAGTACGAAGTGCCTCTTCGCAACCTGCACAGGGCGCTGGGCGCGGAGTACGTGATCTATCAAAACACTTGTGAGGAGCTACTCAACGGCCTTGTGGAAAACAACGACGAGCGGACAGCGTTGCTGGAGCAGCCTGGGGGACCTGGATGGAGAAAGCCAGCACTCGAGCGGAAGCTTAACCAGCGCCTATCGAGAGCATACACTGCCTACGTTGAAACTATGGAAGATATGGAATTTGCGGTTTCCGAGATCAAAAAGCTGCTGAAACTGGGTTCTGATGGAAAGGTACGTGGAATCTCGGCATGGCAGCGGTGCCTGTTACTCGACTGACAATCACCAATAGGTTCAGCTCAAAGCGTCAAACAAGTTCAGAAAGGAATACCATAGGCTTAAGTTCAGCCTGAAAAAGTCGGAGTATGACGAATTGCTGTCCCAGATACAGCAGCGGAATGCGAGATTGCGGACTTTGACGCAGCAAACATTGACGTTGGAGCCATCACGATTAAAACGCCAGCTTCCTGATTTCGACCTCATCCGGGACTATGCCGCCTCTGTCTACAAGAACATTTGCGCCGGCCTCAAGTGTGACTGTCGAACATCTCATGGCATCAATTTGCGGCTGGAAGGTGTCAAAAACTGCTCTTCAACTGTCAACCTTCCTCCGTTCCGAATTGTACTCTCATACAGCTCAAAACTACCAATTACATACTGTACGCCATGGTCAATGGAGGCAGTTGATGTACGGCCTTTACAGAAAGAGCCTGTTGTCCCAAGCCAACAACAAGTTCCTTCCGCCGGCACGAAACCAGTAAAGAGGGTCAGCTTCCAAAGTGTCCAAATCCAAACAGTCTCCGGGTCATCTTTAACGCCAGAAATTATTAATTTACCGAGCCCTACCCATATCGTGAATTTATGTCACGCAATCTGTCACCTCAAAGGGGCCTGTGCGGGAAGCTGCTTGGGATTTCTCGAGGACAAGCTTACGCGGCAACGACTCGGCCTGTACCAGCAGAAGAAGCCATTCTCTGCAACAAAATCACTGTCGATCCTCTCCCTCCACAGCATCTTGACTTCCGGAACAGCAGGGCGGCAACGATTCTCCACTGGTCACAGGCTGCGCCTTGCAGTCTTACTTTCATCGAACCTCCTACAGTTGTACAGGACTCCTTGGCTGACCGAGATGTGGAGCCATAATGACATCTCTTTTCTCGAAGGCACGGGAGAAGATGTCCTGAAAGATCCTTTTATTTCCAAAACCTCTGGGGAGCACGACAGCACCGGTATGGCTGACAGTGGGACTTCACAGAGGGATGGAGTAGTTCTCTGTCAACCACTGTTCGCATTAGGGATTCTGTTGATTGAGCTTTGTCTTGGTAAGTCGTTTGAAGAGCTTCGACCAAAGGAGAATGCTGGGAGTACAAGTTCAAGCCTTACATCAGACTTTGCAATTGCAAATCAATTGTTGGATGAGGTTGCGAGCCAATCGGGAGATCGATACTGTGATGCTGTTAGGAGGTGTATTAGATGCACATTTGATACGAGGAAAATTGATTTGGAGGATGACAAATTTAGGAAAGCTGTCTATGAGGGCGTCGTTGCACCGCTTGAGGAGGATTTGAAGAATTTCAAAGGACTCGTAGTGTAATAGTGCATTGATGAAAATGTTCACTGACTTCGTCTAAATTTGAAACCTGCCTTCCAGTTCGCTGTACATTTGCCCACCTCCTCTTCACTATTGATCAAAGAATGCCTTAAGGTGCACTTGCGTACCAAAATTTATACTATTGAAACTATACAGACATTTGCTTCTCACCTTTTCTACCTCCTGCGAAGCGGCTTCTAATGTGACCGTCCCACCATTCATCCTATAGGTCGAGTTCAGCGAAGTATATCAGAAAGTGGCATCTTTGTACACACTGTTCCACCTCTCCGAATCGTCGTGTTCTATGGTTTAAAGCTAACAGTACTAGACAAAGCTCCATAGAACCTCGAAGCACTCCGGTCAACCGTTGACCGAATCCTCACTGGAAAATCACCAATCCAAGAAGTCCAAGAAAAGCGCCAAATTTGGAGCGAAGACAAATTTCAGCTTTGAAAGTACCATCAGTACTATCTTAATTCACCAACACGTCCTCCATATCCGAGACCTATACCAAACAATGTCACGCATATGGTTCGCAAGCGAAGGCGACTGCATGGGACTTCTGGAAGGCAAGCTTTTAAATCAGAAGATGGCAGCATAACAAACCTACTTCTTGATCCAATAATTGAGAAAATCATCATCGTTTTCTTCATCCTCCATAATCTCCAGCAACAGAGTGGGCTTCTCCCCATTCTCAAAGGCTGATGAGCTCCGGGTAGCTGTTGTGTTGGCATCCAGCCTGCTACAGCCACACCGCACTCCGTGGCTCAAAGAGACGTGGAAAAAAGAATATCTCAGCTTTCTGAAAGGTTAATGCATGGATAGCGGCATGTTCAACAGGGTTTTCATCTCCAGATCATGTAGGGATGGAGAGCAAGGTTGTTGTTCTCGAATTTTTGAATTTGAGCTGCAGGATGATAGAATTAATCTACTAGAGCTAACTTCACGATGGGAGAGTGGACTATACCTTGGGTAAATGGACATTTTCAACGATATGCTGGGTCAGTTGGCCTCGGAATCTTCGGATCAGTTGGAAAGTAAGGCGAAGAACTGCGGGTTGCGACACAGATCATTAAGCAATCTGGGCTTGGCATATCATTATGACAAGGGTCCAATCGGCCATGGTAGAGGATAATAGCCCACTGATAGCCCTTTTGTTTGGCTATGGAGTGTGTAGTCCTCGTAAATTTACTACAGAGTGATCGGCGTTCCCGAAATGGTTTGGTGGCCGTGCTGCGATAAGCATGTTGCCGAAAGGGGTAATTGAATGCATAACTCCGAATCCGTCCTAAATTGGACCCCCTTCAAACTAGGATTCCGCGAGACATCCCTATCGCGAAGCGCCCATGTATAAGATCCCCCATTTGGCCATCGGAGCTATCAGCTGGCGTGACAATCATATCAGTGCTAACGGAGACGATTCACCTCGCAGATAGGCGTCGAATGCACTGTGAGGGACCTCATTTAAATCGAAGCCCCTCCTACGCATGCTGAGAGCAAGGCTGAATAATTGGGTGATTGCTACGAAACTTCAATACCATGCCTCTCTTCACGCCATTCGTCCCGTACCACGTGTCTGCTGGGCAGAACGAGATTAAGAAGTAAGTTCCGATCACGATTAGCTCCTGAGCGGTGAAACCAACGTTCTTGAATAGGTTTGGCGGACTTCTGACTACGGAATGGCTTCCTCCGCTGCCAGGGCGGTCCTTCCGTCTCAGGCAAACGTACCGCAAAACCATCGACGGACCGATCCCCGACAACCTTCGCAAACTCATCAACAGCCCCGGCAGGCCGAAAGGCCCACCAACACACTTCCATCAATGGCAAACCGAATACTTCACCGTCGAACACGGTGTATGCGCTGTGGAGATTGACGGAAAAGTCACAAAGTTGACGCCTGCAGATGGCGAGGTGTCGGTCAAGCCTGGCCACATCCACGCCTTCTGGCTCGACGACGAGACTCCCGATTACATGACTGTCATCCTCAGCGCCACAGACTCTGGCAAGGATTACCAGTTGGATAGAGTCTTCTTCGAGAACTGGTACGGATACTGGCACGACGCTCTTCTGTACGAGGGCGGACTTGATTTGATCCAGACACTTTGCGTAAGTCGCCCGAGTGTGATATGAAGGACCGAGCTGATAATTCCTGACCAGACCCACGATGCTGGAGACCACTACACCCCCGCACCCAAGTGGGTTCCGTTCCGACGCTTTTTTGGGTATTGGGGATGTGTCATCATTGGTCGTTGGCTTGGCGGCATGCTCGGATACAAGCCATTCTTCAAGGAGTACACCACAGACTGGGACTATGCCGTTGAGAAAATGAACGGCTCGTTCTGGCAGCGCCGTCTGGCGGACAAGTCTTACACGCACCGGACCACTTGGGATAGGCAGGTCGAGCTGTCGCAAGGCCCGGACCCGCGGAACGCCGAGTATCAGGATATGGTGACGGACCTTGCTGAGATTCGGGACCCGAGTAGCAAGATTGAGACTGCTGGCTTGCCTATTCCCGTTGCCGGTCCCGAGGGCCCATTCTGGGGTAAGGTTGCGCTGAATGGTACTAGGGTTGATTCTGTTAGCGGTATTTCAAGTGGCTTTGAGGTGAACGGGACAGGCAAAGCAGCGGCTCTTTCTCAGAGACGCGAGCATTCGTAGACTTCAACGCAACGCATTATCATCCTGGCATCTAAAATCTATATTTTGACATTCTGCGCACGTGACATAATCTAATTGCTCTCAAGTGTGTTTTACATATGCTCTCCACGTAAGGACTGCTTCAGAGTCGCAGAGCGATCTGTTTATCTTACCCGGGCTCTTTAGCCTCGTATGTAAATGTACAATCATGTAGGATGCATGTTTGTTGTAATGTGAGCACGAGTAGTATAGAAGTGTCAACTCCATTCAAGACTGCTAAGCTATTGGACTCTCACTGTAGGGTCACTTGAGTAGCGAATTCAATAGTCACAGCACTCTCTCGCAGCACGCCTAGTCTCCGGCGCGATTGTGTTGGAGTGCAGAGGTCGTTTCGGCCACAATTCTGATCAAGACTCAATTCGTACACCGAGGTGTCCTGTCGTGAGAATCTCATTTCAAAGCGACATTCCCGGTTTGGACTGTGTCATAAGCGGCATGTTTAGATGCGCTTGCTCAGCTCAGCACGGACCCAATTCCGCCTCCTCCGTCTACTCCATCGGGAACCCGGAGCTCGATTGCTCTGTTCGTCTATCTTCCCCACTCCTCCTTCAGGTAATCAGGCTGAGAAAGAACGAACATACGAGACTCAGAGCGTGAACATAAAACTCTCCTCTCGCAATGCTTGCTTTTACACACTGTCAAGCGCTGTTTTGCTGCGCGAAATACTTCGCACCATGGAGTCCCCAAGCAGTCTCGTGGTTCCCCCCATCTCCCTTCATCGTGAGCATTTCTTTGCAGTTTCTCTTTTCCTGTTCGTGCTTGCGACTATAGTGTCTGCACTCCGCATTGGAAAGCGAGAGAAGAATTTGCCGCCCGGTAAGCCGCCAACGAGCACGATTGGTGGGAATACGCGCTGATCCGAGCTCCCGTAGGCCCTCCAACTATACCGTTACTTGGAAATGAACACCTGATCCCGAAGGCTGATGGCCATTTCATGTGAGTCTACCAGTGCTGTGCCGGTATTTTTTCCGCAGGTTCACTAAAGAAAGACAGTATGGGGAAGTGGGCAAAGGAGTATGGTGGAATTTTCTCGCTGAAGAGATTCATGAACACCACGCTTGTCATCAATGACTGGAAGTACGTCAAGAGCCTTCTTGACAAGAAGAGTACGCTCTACAGCTACCGCCCGAAGTCGCTTGTCGCGGATCTGATCACCCGCGGCGATCACATCTTGATGATGCAGTATGGAGACACCTGGCGGACGGTGCGCAAACTGATCCATCAGACGTTCATGGAATCCAACTGCGACAAGTACCATTACAAGGTCCAGGAAGCAGAGGCCAACCAGATGATCTATGACTTCATGGTGAACCCGGCGGACCACATGTCCCACCCCAAACGGTTCAGTAACAGCATCACCATGTCGTTAGGTAAGTTTGTTTCATTGTAGTGCCGCATCTTAACTGACAAGTCTTCCGCAGTCTTCGGATTCCGCACTAAGAGTGTGAACGACGACTATCTGCGCCGTCTGTATCATGCCATGGAAAAATGGTCGTTGGTATTGGAGACGGGCGCGACCCCTCCGGTTGACTCTTTCCCCCTGCTAAAGCTTATTCCAGAGCGGTTCATGGGCAACTGGCGGAGCCGTGCCATTGAATGCGGAGACCTCATGCGTGACCTGTACGGTGAAGTTTTGGAAAAGGTCAGACAGCGGAGGCAGCAAGGTATTAACAAGGGCTCTCTCATGGA
This sequence comes from Neofusicoccum kwambonambiense, assembly GCA_009829855.1. Classification (NCBI taxonomy): domain Eukaryota; kingdom Fungi; phylum Ascomycota; class Dothideomycetes; order Botryosphaeriales; family Botryosphaeriaceae; genus Neofusicoccum; species Neofusicoccum kwambonambiense. Next base: position 58,281 of record RKSS01000929.1, on the reverse strand, counting down.
CAAAGTGCTCGATCAGCAGTCGAAGTACAACTTTAACGACCATCAGCTTGCGTTTTTCGGTGGAACTCTCATGGAAGGAGGGTCAGACACTTCATCGTCGCTCGTTCTCGCCATCATTCAAGCTATGACGCAATATCCTGAGGTGCAGAAAAGGTAAGGACACGCATTAGAGGATATTCCAGTGATAGTATGACTGACAGAACTTGTAGGGCGCAGGCTGAAATCGACTCTGTCGTGGGATTCGACCGTTCGCCCCGGTGGTCCGACTTCTCCAAGCTGCCTTACATCAACATGATCATCAAGGAAGCACACCGCTGGCGACCTGTTCTCCCTCTCGGTGTCGTGCATGCGGTAGCTCAAGGTACGTTCATGATACGCGCTTCTTTGAAATATTAAGTTTACTGTGTACTGACTCATGGTATCACAGATGACACCGTCGATGGGATGCATCTCCCCAAGGATTCCACCGTGATCATTAACGTGTGGGCCCTCCATAACGACGAGAAGCGCTGGAAGTCTCCCGAAGACTTCATTCCGGAGCGCTACGAAACCTACCCGGAGCTCGCACCCTTCTACGCAGCGTCCAAGGACTTCGACAAGCGCGACCATCTCGGTTACGGTGCGAGCCGCCGCATCTGCCCTGGCATTCACCTGGCCGAGCGCAATCTCTTCATCGCGGCCGCTAAGCTGCTGTGGGCTTTTGACTTCGCGGTTGATCCGAACATGAAGAACGATGCGAGCGCAGAGACTGGGTCCAGCCAGGGTTTCATGCACTGTGTCAAGGACTATGAGTGCAAGATCACTTTGAGGGACGAGAGGAAGCGGGAGACAATCCTGAGGGAGCTGGCCGATGCTCAGCCGATCTTTGCGCAGTATGACTAAATGCGCTGAGTAATGATACACAAATTGTATAGGCAGACACGATTAGAGTATCTAACGTGCATGAATAGAATGTGTTCAATTTTCATGTGCAGACCAGTCCAAAATCTGGTGTAGACAATTGTGGAAGCCAAGGTACAGATAACCCTGGGAAGATATCATAAAAGGAACAAGTGTACAATTATGCAGTTGTTTCGGCTTCAAGAAAATCTGGTAAGTCTTTTTGCCGTCATTCATCTGGTGATATCACAGCATAGAGACCACCAGCAAAGGCTAACCTCACGTAAGGCACTAGAGGACGTGTTTGTTTACATAATGTTTGAACGAAATAATTAACACGATTCCACAACTTCAGGTACAGTAATTTAAGCAAGCATGCTGCCTGTCACATTTGAGACACGAAAAACCCACATATTCTGTCAGTACAAGTAAATTTCCATTCCACGTCGTGAAGTTATGCCACCCTCACAACCTTGCCTCGAAAGGTATCTTGCGCGCCAAGGACCTAAATATCTCCTTAGCCAGTTCTCCCTCCGCTGCCACATCTTCATCCCAAATCCAGTTGTAGCGGACCCGAAGATTTGCGTCAATCTGCGCGAGATTATCTCCATCAGGTCCTAAGAACTCGTACACTTCGCCGCACTGCCGGCTGGTCTCCACAAGAGTCATCGTCCTCTCTGTTCGTACAATACTGAAGGCCTGCAGAGCCTTTGGAATTTCCTCCTTCGAGTCCGCTATTCCTAGGAGACTGCTGAGCACATAGGCATCTTCGAGTGCCATGGCAGCTCCACTTCCCTGGTGAGGCGTGGTGGCATGGCCCGCGTCACCAATCAAAGCAATCTTCCCCCTCGAAAGCTGCTTGAGCCGCGGGTGATCAAACAGAGCCCAGATGTCCGGCTGCTGCATCAGGCTCAAGATCTTGTTGACGTCGGGACTCCACTCGGCGAAATCGCGATGCAGGTCGTCCTTGCGCATGGGCAGCCGCCACATGTCGTGCTCCCACACGCCGTCGGGCTTCGTCTGGAAGGCGACGACGTTCATGGTCTTGCCGCGCTCGACCGGCATGGTCAGCACGTGGCCGCCGTACCCGAGGTAGGCCTGGCTGTTGCGGGCCAGCGGCTCGCCCAGCAGCTCGACGGCGGCCTCCATGGGCACGAAGCCGCGGTACGCGTACTTGCCGGAGAAGACGGCGCGCGCGCGCTCCCCGAACAGGCTGTCGCGCACCCTGCTCCTGACGCCGTCGCAACCGATGGCGGCGTCGGCCTCGGCCGTCGTGCCGTCCTCGAAGTGCAGCCGCACGCCCTCGTCCAGCTCCTCGACCCGGCTGAGCGTCTTGGCGAAGCTGGCGCACCCCTCCGGTAGCAGCGCCACCAGCTCCTCGAGGAACCGCGCCCGGTGGATCATGTTCATGCCCTTGCCGGGCCCGCCCGGCTGCGAGATCAGGTCGCCCGCCTTCTTCCCTTCCGTCCTGGAGCCCGCCCGGCCGTCCATGCCCATGCGGAACTCGAAGAAGTATTTTTGGTTGTCTTCGTACGCGTTGACGGTGGCGTGCCGGTCGTAGCCGGCCTTGATGCGTGGGTCGATCAGCCCCATGGCGCGCTGCGCGTTGGGCGCGAAGCCCACGCCCGCGCCGATCTCCGAGAAGAACGGCGCGGCTTCGTAGATGTGGAAGGGGACGCCGTGCTTGAGGAGGCCCACGGCGAGAGAGAGGCCGCCGATGCCGCCGCCGACGAGGGCGACTTTGAAGGGCTTGGTGGTGGGAGGGAATTCCGGGAGAGACATTTTCCAAATCGAAGCAGGCGGTGGTCGAGGACGGCACTGCGATGGTTGAGTGTGCTGCTATTACATTATACAACCGGGGTTTAATACCGTGGTTTGCCGAATAATTCGGAAGTCTCCGGACAGGTCTATTGAACGCGGGGGGCGGCAAGATTGAGGCTCCCTTACGGAGTAGGCGGAGTGGTGGTGTGAAACTCGGAGGTCCGTCATTTAACCATTGGTTCTGTCTATTTCGGCGTCCGTTGCTCCATATGGAATGGACACTGGATTTTGATGCTCTGCTTCCTATTTGGGTAATGAAAACTGCGCTTTGTCGGAGTATTGTCCACTTCCAAGATAGGAAATTCGAAGCTTATCTTCCCCGGCTGAGAGCGGTAGCAATGCCATGATCCATGCAGTGCAGACGGTGGGATTCTCTCAACATATCATGGTATGAGGCTCAGTGTATATACAGTTGCAAGCGTGGTATTGAGACATTGACGGACCCCTCACGTAATCCGCGGGTAAGAATTATGCGGCCTGGTAGGTGGATTACACCCAACGGCCGTCACCTCGCGGTGTTGCTGCGTCTTGTCCTGGTGGTCAAGGCCTTTGATTTAAGACGTTATACAGAAAAGGGAATCACTCGTGATATTCATGCAGCGAAGTGCTCGAGAGTCGACGCCACAAGACGTTGGGTAGGTCAACAGAATTGGAAGGAGAAGCGCTTTTCTCGGTCCTAATGACAGCCGTTAAACGATAATCATGTAATACAAAATGTTATTGAAATCCAAAGACTCCTCTGAACTAGAAAATCTATAAAGGTATCTATTACTGTCTTTTCATGCATGATCCGTTCCCGCCACGATGCACCCGTGCCACCATTCCCACATCATCTGTTTAACATTTTGTTCTTATCTTGCTTAACAGCGGCATTATTTTTGATAGCTCCCCTATAGACGCGCACTTACGCGCCACCTGCATCCATTGCTGCTGACTGGATTGGACGTCAAGATTCCAATTATGAACCTGATCTACCTCGCACCGACGTAACGACTCCTCTTGCGGATCCGTTTGCCATATTTATAAAAGATATACCTGGAATTGAGAGTAACATAAGCATGTGATTGACGAACGGGAGGCCGTTTGGAAGACTCACGGGAAGGGTGCCAAGACACAGCAAATCATTGTCAAAAGAAAGGTGGCCCACTGGTATCCAAGGTTGTTGTACACTAGGTTACTTGTCAATCACGTATCTAACACCAAAAGCGATATTGACTTACTTGCAGGGCCAAAAAGCGGGAACATAGCGGCGAACATACTTCTTGCGAAGCTGTTGGCAGCAAGTGCACTCGCCGCGTAGAGCGGGTATGATTCGACAAGGAACGTAAAGATACCGGAGAAGACAAGAATGATTCTGAGGAAGTGTTAGCAGAGCAAGGTGAGAGTTCCCTCGACGAGCATACCCGCAGCCAAAGAAGGCGCTACCAACAATCGGCACCATCCAGTGAATGAAGGAGTATTGTGTCCAGCCAAACCAGAACAGGCCAATGACAACAAGAGGTGCACCGACAATGGACGGTGCAAGACGATACTCAGGCTCGGAGCCTGCTTCACCTGTCCGCTTCTTGTGGTTCTCGAGCAGCCGTAGATAATTCTTCTTCCAGCTACGCAGCATCACAGTCAGCGAAGTTCTCTCAGTGGATGGGTAAACTTACAGTGGATCCGACAAAATGCCGATGACCATACCAACCATGATGCCCAAGAAGCTCAAGCCCACCTGCCAATGGTTGAAGTTATGGTTGTTGGTGAAGACAAGGTTGAAGGCGCCAAAGAAGAGGTATAGTACGCCCAGGACAACAGCGCAGAATGTGCACAGCAACAGCACCATGGGCTCGAGCAGCAGGAGCATGAACGGCCTGTAGCAAGAACGAAGGATCGTCCCACCAACAGACCTCTTCATCTTCTCGATCGGCGCATGCCATCTGTCGTCGCCTGTTTCCTTGCGCATCTTCTGGGCCTCCTTGCGGAGAAGGACAGGCGAGTACGTCTCGGGAACGCAGAAGAGGACCAGAAGAAACTGGACACCGGCCCAAATCAGAAGGACCCAGAAGGTCCAACGCCTGCAGGCATCAGTGAACATGTCGCAGCCATACCACGTGACGTTTGCTCTCACCAGTTGACGTAATAGTTGATGAAGTTTCCAATGACAGGACCGAGTTCAGGGCCGAGGCTTTTGCAAGTTTTCAGTCGAAGTCCGCTTTCCGCATAGGCAATGCGACTTACAAGGGGCTTGCAGTGTAAACCATCATCGGGGCCTGGAGTGTGCTCTTGGTAAACAAGTCCCCGACCGTGCCTCCCGCAACGCTCAAAAACGCAGCACCCGCGAAGCCATCCAGGAAGCGCGCGATAACCAGAGTTGTGATGTTCTTGGCAACCGCGCAAGGGATGATCCAGACGACGAAGAAGAAGGTAGAAGCGATGTACACCGGCTTGCGACCGTAAAACTGATGATGCACGTCAGCGCCAATTGCCAGACCCCGCTCGCGGGAGCACCTACTTCGCACAGCGGCGCCAGAACCATCGGGCTGAGGCCCAGTCCCACGACGAACATGCTGAGGCCCAGAGTGGTGATGACGCGCCGGCTGCCGAACTCGGCTTCAACCTGCGCGTAAGTGCCGGTGTACAGACTGCTCGTGCAGGCCACGCAGAGACTCGTCGTTGCCACAATGATCACGATAAACCATTTGCGCAGCTCTGACATGCTCTTGGGGTTCCTGGGGTCGGTGTCTCCGCTGAACGACACCTCGAACGCCGGATCCCATTGCGGCTCGCCGTTGGCCTCGGGATCCTGCTGCTTTTCGTCCGCCGAGCCGCGGATCGGAGTGGCATGGTTGGGGGTCGAAGTCTTGGAGTTGGAGGCGTCTCCCGTGGAACTCCCTGACTTGATTGACATCTTGGCGTAGACAAGACTGTGCAGAGACGAGGTTGGGAGAGCTATGCGAAATCGACAGTGTCTATGTCCAAGATTTTGAATGCCTTGAGCTCCTGGCCACCTGCTTTGTGGCGCGTGGAGAGACGATCGGCAGATGCAAGGGTCCTGTGCCGCGTCCACCATTCGGAGATAGCACGGGCTGCAAGACGGCTCGAAACCCCGGCTTCTTGTTGCCTATTGTGTTGTCACCTTCTGGACTCCAGCTATTAGAGAATTACTCCTAGGAGTTTCGGAGCTGCAAATGGCAATCTTGTTGCCAAATGCGGGGCTCTTAGGGCAATTAGCGGCGAGACACGGGCCACAACCGTTTGGACGGCCGGTGATGGGGGCTAAAATGGCCCACCGCCCGGGATTGCCTATGCCACGACTGCAAGGATGCAAGTAAAAGAAAAACAGCTGACAAGATTGAGAAGATCTTGCCGCGGCCGTGAGGCTCTTCATTCGTCAAGTCCGACAAGCTTTGATCGCAGGCATGGCGGCACGCAAGCTAAGCACCAGGGATCACCATCCACGTGCGTAGTCGTCCCCTCTTGATACACGTAGCTGAGGTGTTTTGTTGCCTGACGCCGCTGCGCCGCCAGGAGCCCCAAATTTCGATTCGTCAGCATCGGGCTTCACAGTGCCCGAACGCGACCGAAGTGGACTGAAAAACCAACCCCTGGGTTGGAATTCTGCAGGTGAGGAAAACCATCAATATGTTGGAGCATCCCACGAGAAATGCGGGCAAAGTAACTGAACACAACGCAAACCTCCCGTCGCGTACCTCTGCGTCGGGTGTTTCGGGTGAGTGGCAAAGCCATCGACTGTGACTAGACATTAACGACTCATGAGAAACGCAACACTGTCACCTATTGGGCCCCGCACGCAACCTAACAAACCGTGGATGTTAGAGTCATTGAGGCATCAGGCTGACAGCGGGTCAGATCTGGATCGGCTGCACAGTCCAAGAGACGGTGGTCACCGAATTTCCGTGCTGCATGGCAGACCCAAACGTACGCCGGGTTTGAATCAAGTGGAAGATTTCCGGCACGCTCTCCGCACTGGACCTTGAAATATTCTACAGTTCGGTATCCAAGACAATCAGATCCTCTACTAACTCACCTTAGAGAAGCTCAAAAATTCTACTGCAGCAGTTGTACCGTCCCAACCACTTCCCCGCCAACTTCTCGGCAGTTTTTTGTCTCGGGCAATCACAACCCGCGAAAATCTCTGCAGCAGAGTTAGTGACCGTGCAGAAACGATGATAAGTCAAAACCGCAATCTTTCATCGGCGGGACCGTAATATCTATCATAGAGCTGCCATTCATGTTAGACTTGAAGGAGCGTTTTTATAGGGGTGACAAACTTTGGGGTACAAGCAGCCTCACTTTTCGCTCGAGCATGCAATCAAGCTGAGTTGGCAGGCACAAGAAGAATAGGGTACCAAGGAGTTGACCAGCGGATGGTCTGCAGGGACGGCATGCAACGATGTAAGACGTGACCACCGCAGGTAAAGCAATGCAACCTCAAAACTTTCTTGATGTACTCTAGCTCCATTTATTGCTTTATAACCACCGAGGCTCCAAACCGCCCTAAAAACGAGCCGACTGAAAGCTTTCTATACTAAAACTTTATTCGAACATGCAGTGAAGTAAATCTTGGCTCTCTGATCAAAGTTCTTTAGAACGGTTAGGTGGTCTTACGCACAGACAACTTCCATGAAAGGCATCCGTTCCGGAACTCCGATGAGCCTCTCCGGCTCTCCTCTCCGCGCCTCCTTCGAGGGTATTTTTGTCTTATCAGGTTGTGGAGATGTTGTTCCAAGTAACGGGGTGGGTGGACATGCTTGGAATGCAGGTTGAAAACTATGGATCGCGCAGGGTTCAGATCGGAGCCTCTATCTGGTAGTGTGAAGAAAAGAGTTCAACAGGGACCAATTAGTACATGCATGGTCTCCGTACACCGGGTACGCGACGTCGATCAATCTCTGCCCACACGTGTACAACAGTGCGCTAGAGCAACGGGCATGGGTGAAGAAGCAATGCGGTCCAACCGGCTCTCTATCTGGCCATCTGATGCAATGCCAAACGTGTCCAGATGTACTACTTCCTTGCTAGCCAGTCCGGAACTTTTCAGCCCGAGTCACGCGTTTTAATCCTTCAGGCGATGTATGTAATGCTCTTTGTTGTAGCTTGACGAGCTTATCGACGAATCTTCGGTCCCGAGTTGGCGGAAAGGAGTATGGGAGGCTGGTTCCACTTGCGGAGGATTTCGGGAATTGGGCCCTTGAAAACGTGGCTGGAGATGTGGCGGAAGAGTAGGCAGCGAGCTAAAGTTGGCTGGAAAGTCTCGGCTCTGCGGGAGCCCCCAAATAAGTGGGTACGTAGGAGGCACAGCAAGTGGGCCATGGGACGGAAGCATAGAACTGTGTATGTAGCTGGGACCCAGGGTTTCCCGGAAACATGGAAAGGCCCAAACGGGTGGAAGAGAAACAAGAAACGTCTCGACCCCAGTCCCCTTCAGCGGTGTTCTCACCCAGAAATGCCACTGCTGCTAGTTTCTACGTGATTTTCTCGTCCCACAAAATTATCTTTCAGGACCAATGTGAGGCTCCGAAACACAACGGCGCTCGTATCGCATATCTGTACGGAGTTGCTGTGGCGTATCAAGATAGAGTGGGACTTTCCAACGCTCCCCGATGTAGTCCGTGTTGCATTTGTTGCCGAATCAGGCATTGCCTGATTAGGCCGAGATCCTGTCGGCGCGTGGAGAGGGTAGCCATACTGAAACCGCACGGATGGAACAACGGAGCAGAAGCCCGATAGAGTACTGCACACTACAATCTCCGTCTACTGAAGCTATACTCGTCCAAGAATGGAAATCAGCAATCTCAAGATGCAGAAGCACCTGTCCTAGCAGGTGCTCACGACCGTGCGTGGGAAGAACACAAAAGCGCCAGAGAGCCCAGCATCAGGAGACCATCGACAGCTGGACAGGCGACCATCAGCAGACTACATACCATCACGTTATTCCGCAAGCTATCGATCCTGCTGAGAGCAAAATGACCGCCATGATGGAAACCCCCGGCCCCTCCACCCCTTACCAGCACATCTCGGGGTCTTCTTCTCCTGTTGTCCTGGACAGCCCAGGCACTGAGCTTGGTGATCTCGTAAGAACCAATTCTCGCAAACTTCAAGACCCCAACTGATCAGATCCAGGTTGAGTCCAACGATGTCGCCGTCGTCGGCATGGCATGCCGCGTTGCAGGCGGCAACCACACGCCCGAGCAACTCTGGGAATCCATCCTCGCCAAGCGTGACGCCTCATCCGAGATCCCCGCCATGCGGTGGGAGCCCTACAAGCACCGTGATATCCGCAACATCAAAGAACTCCAAAAGACCACCTCACGCGGCTACTTCCTGGATGCGCTCGAGAACTTTGACCCTGCCTTTTTCGGCATCTCCCCCAAGGAGGCCGAACAGATGGACCCCCAACAACGCCTTTCTCTAGAAGTCGCATGGGAGGCGCTTGAATCCGCCGGTATCGACCCGAAGACGCTGTCAGGATCCGACACGGCAGTGTTCATGGGTGTCAACTCGGACGACTATAGCAAGCTACTGCTCGAGGACTTGCCTAACGTCGAGGCGTGGATGGGCATCGGCACCGCATACTGCGGCGTGCCGAATAGGATTTCGTATCACCTGAATCTGATGGGGCCGAGCACGGCGGTAGACGCGGCCTGTGCCAGCTCGCTGGTAGCGATCCACCACGGCCGCCAGGCGATCCTGACTGGCGAGTCGAAGGTCGCGATAACGGGAGGCGTCAACGCGCTCTGCGGCCCCGGTCTAACGCGGGTGCTGGACAAGGCTGGCGCCATCTCGCCGGACGGGTCGTGTCTCTCGTTTGACGACAGCGCGCATGGCTACGGAAGAGGAGAAGGCGCGGCTGTCGTGGTGCTGAAGCGCATGGGCGACGCCATAAGGGACGGGGACAACATCATCGCCGTGCTCAAGGGCTCTGCGGTCGCTCAGGACGGCAAGACGAACGGAATCATGGCCCCGAACGCGAAGGCACAGGAGCTTGTCGCCCGCCAGGCGCTCAAGCAGGCCAACGTCGACCCCACAACCGTTGAGTACGTCGAGGCCCACGCCACCTCAACACCCTTGGGCGACCCCACGGAGGTCAGTGCCATCTCAGCCGTCTACGGTCCAAACAGATCCAAGCCGGTCTCGATTGGTTCCGTCAAGCCGAACGTGGGCCATCTCGAGGCGGGAGCGGGAGCGGTGGGCTTCATCAAGGCCGTCATGGCCATCAACAAGGCGCAGTTCCCACCGCAGGCCAACCTGACGAAGCTCAACTCCAAGGTCGACTGGGAGAGGTCGGGCACCCGCGTTGTGCAAGAGCTTGCCGACTGGCCCGAGAGCAAGGGTCACCTGCGCCGCGCCGCCATCTGCTCGTACGGCTACGGCGGCACCGTCTCCCACGCCGTCATCGAGCAGCCGACGTTCGGCGCTCCCACCGCGGACAAGAACGGCGAGGCTGCCCCCGGGCCGGTGCTCTTCGTGCTCTCGGCTCCGCAGGAGAAGAGACTTGCCGGACAGGCCACGGCGCTGGCGGCGTGGTTGACCGGCGCCGGAAAGAGCGAGAACTTAAGGGCGATTGCGAACACGCTCGCGCTCCGTCGCGCCCACTTCGACTACCGCGTCTCGTTTGTCGTGGAGAGCCATGAGCAGGCGGCCGAGATGCTCAACGCCTTCGCGGCGGGCAGCAAGAACGAATGGTCCGCGCAGGACGTTGCTCTCGGCGCCAACACCAAGAAGGACGTCGTCTGGGTCTTCTCCGGCCACGGCGCTCAGTGGAAGGAGATGGGCAAGGAGCTCATCAACAACGCCGTCTTCTACCAGGCCGTCGCGCCGCTGGACGCAATCACCCAGAGGGAAGTCGGCTTTTCGGCCATCGAGGCTCTGAAGAACGGCGACTTCGATGAGTCGGATCGCGTGCAGGTCCTCACGTACGTCATGCAGGTTGGCCTTGCCGCCGTGCTCAGGAGCAAGGGAGTCAAGCCGCAGGCAGTCATCGGCCACTCGGTTGGTGAAATCGCTGCCTCTGTGGCGGCTGGCTGCCTCACTCCCGAGCAGGGCGCCATCATCGTCACCAGGCGGGCCAAGCTGTACGCCCAGGTCAAGGGTCTCGGAGGCATGTACCTGGTGAACCTGCCCTTCGAGCAGGTCAAGAGCGAGCTTGGCGACCGCGAAGATGTCGTTGCGGCCATCGATTCGTCGCCCTCGTCATGCGTCGTCAGCGGCACCGCGGCGGCCGTCCAGGAGTACGCCGAGCAGGTCAAGGCCCGTGGCGTCAAGGCGATGAAGGTGGCTACCGATATCGCATTCCACTCGACGGGCATGCTGAACCCGCTTTCTGTCCCGCTGGCCAAGGCGCTGGCCGACGACATCCAGCCGCGACCCGCAGTGGTGCCCCTGTACTCGACTTCGGACCCCAACCCTCGCTCGGTTGGTCTGAGGGACACGGCTTACTGGGTGCGCAACATGGTCCAGCCGGTTCTGCTCACCTCGGCCGTCAATGCGGCCGTCTCGGATGGCTTCAGACTGTTCCTCGAGGTGTCCAGCCACCCGATCGTCTCGCACTCCATCAACGAGACCATCATGGACCACGGCGTCGACGACGAGGAGTTTGCAGTGCTTCCCACTGTCCGGCGCTACAAGTCCGCCGAGACGTGTGTTCTGCAGGCTGTGGGCGCGCTGTACGCAAAGGCCGCCGACGTGGATTTCCGCAGGCAGCTTGGCCGCAGCTGGTCGCCGAGCGTGCCCGGCACGCAGTGGGTGCACAAGCCCATCTGGCGCAAGGTTGAGACGGGCGCGCCAGCGGGTGCGGCAGACCTCACCCACGACGTCGAGAAGCACACTCTCCTGGGCCTGCGCACCCCTGTGTCCGGCACCAACACGGTCCTCTACACGACGAAGCTGGACAACAACACCAAGCCGTTCCCGGGCAGCCACCCCCTGCACGGTACCGAGATCGTGCCCGCCGCCGTGCTGGTGAACACTTTCCACCACGCCACGAAGGCGGCCACCCTGTCCAATATCGTACTGCGCGTGCCGGTGGCTATTAACGCCCCTCGCGATGTGCAGGTCGTGGTGGTCGACGACACTGTCAAGATCACCTCGCGTCTGCAGCAGAGCACTGGGTCCGAGGACCACTCCTGGGCCACCCACACCACCGGCCGCTGGACGACTGCAAGCGACCGCTCCAATGTCGCCACTCAGATCGATATCGAGGCCGCCAAGAAGCGCATTGGCACTACGCTGGCGTCCAACTTCTCCATCGACTACCTGGACAAGGTTGGCGTTTCTGCCATGGGCTTCCCATGGGCCATCACTGAGCACTACGGTAACCTCAAGGAGATGGTTGCTCGCGTCGATGTTGCCCCTGACGTCGCCGCTGATGCTGCACTCCCTTGGGATCCTACATCGTGGGCGTCGATTCTTGATGCCGCCACGTCGGTGGGCTCGACCATCTTCTTCGACAACCCGAAGTTGCGCATGCCTGCCCAGATCGAGAAGGTGCACTTCTTCACTGAATACGGCACGCCGCCGCCCAAGACAGGATATCTGTATTGCGAGGAGGCATCCGAGCGCGGCGCACCCGCAGTCCATGTCAGTGTGTGCAACGAGGACGGACAAGTCCTGGCCAAATTCGAGTCGATGCGCTTCTCGGAGATTGAGGGCACCCCAGGTGTAAGCGGTAGCGTCGAGAGCCTCGTCCACCAGCTTGCCTGGGTTCCTGCTCCATTCTCCAACAAGCCCGCTGCCTGGGACAGCATTGTCCTGGTATCCGACGACGCTGCCACGCTCACCACGTACAGCAAGCAGCTCAAGAACCAGACCAAGAAGCTGACCCAGCTGTCGAGCGCATCCGAAATCGCCAACGCCTCCCTCACCCCCAACACCGCCATCATCTACTGCCCCGGCCCCGTCTCCGCCCTCGACGACGTGCCTACCAAGTCCGAAGCCTTCATCTCCGAGCTCCTGACCCTGACGAAGCACGTCGTCCGCTCAACCTCCCCACACACCAAAGTCTTCGCCCTCACCACCGCCGTCTCCGAAGCCTCGACCGCCACCGCGCTCGCTCACTCGCCGCTCCACGGTCTCTCCCGTATCATCGCCTCCGAGCACCCCGACGCCTGGGGCGCGCTGATCGACACCGACGACACCGCCGCGCCCTTCCCCAGCCTCGCGCTCAAGTACGTCCGCGACCAGGACGTCATCCGCATGACCGACGGGCTCCCGCGCGTCGCCCGCCTGCAGCCCCTGCCCCGCGACGCGCTCTACACGCCCGCCTCCCTCGCCTCGCGCACCCTCCTCCCCAAGCCCGAAGGCACCTACGTCATCTCCGGCGGCCTGGGCGCGCTCGGCCTCGAGGTCGCCTCCTTCCTCGTCGAGAAGGGCGCGCGGCGCCTCGTCCTCCTCTCGCGGCGCGGCCTCCCCCCGCGCCGCGAGTGGAAGCGCCTCGCCACCAGCTCCCCGCTCTTCGCCGCGGTCTCGCGCATCCAGGCGCTCGAGCAAGCCGGCGCCACCGTCTCCGCGCTGGCGCTCGACGTCGGCGCGCCGGACGCGGCGGAGCGGCTGGTGGCCGCGCTCGATGCGGCCGGCCTGCCGCCCGTGCTGGGCGTCGTGCACGCGGCCGGCGTGCTCGAGGACCAGCTGGTGCTGGACACGACGCCCGACTCGTTCGCGCGCGTGCTGGCGCCCAAGGTGGCGGGCGGGCTCGCGCTGCACAAGGCCTTCCCCCCGGCCACGCTCGACTGGTGCGTCCTGTTCAGCAGCTGCGGCCAGCTGTTCGGCTTCCCGGGCCAGAGCAGCTACGCCAGCGGGAACGCGTTTTTGGACGCGCTCGCGGCGCATCGCCGCGCGCAGGGCGATAATGCGGTCGCGGTGCAGTGGACCAGCTGGAGGGGGCTGGGCATGGCGGCCAGCACGGAGTTTATCAATGCGGAGCTGGAGAGCAAGGGTATCACCGATGTGACGGTTGAGGAGGGCTTCCGCGCGTGGGAGCACCTGGGCAAGTATGATATCGATCATGGTGTTGTGCTGCGCAGTCTCGCGTTCGACGAGGGTGAGGAGCTGCCCGTGCCGATTTTGGAGGATATTGCGGTGAGGAGGGTTGGGTCGGGCGCGGCGGCTGCTGCTGCGGACGCGCCTACGGATGGTGGTGCGGCGGGCGGCATGCCGGCTAGCGGCCCCGAGCTGAAGGAGTGGTTGAGCAACAAGATCAGGGAGGTCATCGCTGGTGTGTTGATGCTGAGCAGCGCTGACGAGGTGGATCCGCGTGCTGCGATTGCGGATCTGGGTGTGGATAGCGTGATGACGGTGACGCTGCGCAGGAACTTGCAGAGCGCGTTGAAGGTCAAGGTGCCTCCGACGCTCACCTGGAGTCATCCGACTGCCAACCACCTTGTCGGATGGTTCGCGGAAAAGCTGGCCCAGAACTGACGGGCTTGGTTGTTTTTTCTCTTGTTCCTTATTTCCCTATCCAGATTGTTAGACTATTCTCTCTCGCCTTCATGTTCATTAGGTCATTTACAATAGAGCTATCTTCAGATATCAATTATCAAAAAAGCTAAAACAAATCAGATCAGAAGTGAAAGTGTGACAACAAGATATTAACGAAAGCCAGGACAGAGGACCAAGATACGCTCATGAAAAGCCATTGTAAAAAGTTTTCACGCCCCTTTTCTTCTTTTTTACCGAAGAACCTCACAACTCACTAGTTCCATGTTGCCAATGCAAGGGGTGAACGCATATGGCGGACACTGCGGCCCCGTCACAACACCAGAAATTCTGCGAGTGTTCTCCATAGATAATTGAGAGATGGGACCGCTCATGGGGCAGAAGAAGATGCTACCATGAGAATTTCTCGGAGATTGAGTGCCTAGACTGCAAACAGAAGGATTCAGCCTGAGAAACTGAATGCTTCGTACAAGCGAGGAGCGCACAATGCTAAGCGAATTTCCTGAAAATATGCGTAGCAGAAGCTGAGCCAGTGTTGTAGCTCACTTCACAGATTTGCAGGTGCACAGGGCATAATTGCTTTTTCAGGAGGCCCCAGAAGGATTCGTCGATTAGAGTTGAGTTCTGCTAATAAATCTCGGATTCGGCAGTCGGGAAGCTCGAATGCCGGCCGAAATGCGCAGGCTGCGGAAAATGACGCGTCACTAGCAAATGACTGAGGTGCGGAGGTTTATTTAATGGCGCAGCAGGATCGAATCCTGCTTGGGTGGAGAGCAGGCGGCCTAGGCGTACGAGTAAGCGCTGAAATGGCGGATGACGAGCTTGGACTGTGTGGATGTGAGGAACCCCGTGGAGAGCGGACAGCAGTGGACCCTGTGGTTGCGTGGCGAGGTGGACGGTCCACCCCCGGTGTCTCGTTGTCGACGCGTGGAGAGAGAGGAGCACCGAACAGAGCACTTGGCAGTGTCGGTCGTGGTGATAGTGGTGGGCTAAGCAAGCGAGAACCAAAGCTTGACTCGCTCAGCGTCGATCCGCGCGATGGCTTGCGGCTTGTGTGCCGCGGGGCAGCCGCCGCGGAAGGCAGTCGTTCCGCCGGCTAGGGCGCTGCGGTTCCTCCCTTGATCCTTCTCGCCACGCCGCGTCTTCTCTGCTGGAGTGCTTGGCCCGGCGTTGCGGGCCGGCCCGTGTTGGCGCGGCCACGCCCACGGCCGTCTGCGCCTGCGCCTGCGCCTGCGCTGCCACCGCCGCGTGCTGCAGCAGCGCGGCCGGCTGCGCGGGTGCCGGGCAGCAGCACCCGGGCTGCGCGGACGGTCAATTGCGGCAACAACTCCAGTTCTCCGGCCGCTCGCCTCCCACCCTTTGGCGCACCCCCCGTCTGGCCCCTGGCCCGCCCGACCCACCGGCACTGCTGCCTGCACCCTGGCCGCCCGGCCTGATAGCGATAACACCCCGGGACGCCGCCCGCTAGTCGGCTGCCTGAGCGCGGTGGACGCGCAGAGTCCGCCAGGGGAACGCTCCCGCAGCGAACCACCAGCCAATGGCTGCCCAGCGCGCGCCCAGCCTCGCTGCGCCTGGAAGCGGGCGGAAGCCCCACTTGCAGTTGCTCTACTCAGCTCACCATGAGACCGCGCTCAATCCTACGACTCGAGCGCCAATGTTATATATGCACGCCTGCCGCACGGCGGAGGCAGCGCACTGCGACTGCGAGCGCCGGCACCATGTTCACGACCTTCCACGGCACCGGCCCGCGTGAGACGACGGCGAGCAGCCGCCCCAAGCGCAGCCAGGTGCACCGGGCCTGCGACTGGTGCAAGCTGATCCGCACCAAATGCGACAATCACCGCCCCTGCCACACCTGCCAGCAGGCCGGCCGCGAGTGCGCAACCAATGGCCAGAACCACTTTCGCAGCATTGCTGCCGCCGCAAAGTATGCAAGCGCTCCACGTCCCCCCGCTAAAAGCCCGCTCTGACCGCGCCGGCAGAGAGGTCGAGCGCCTGCGCGCCCAGGTGCGCGATCTCGAGCGCCGCATGGCCCCGTCCTCTGCCTACAGCTCGCGTCGATCGTCGCTCGCCGACGCGTACACTGCCCGCCCGTCGGCCTCGTGGAACGGCGTCTGCTCGCTGCCCTACTTCCTCAAGCGCATGAGCCTGTTCCTGGAAACCGCCCTGCGCCAGCCGCAGCTGGACATCGCCTCCCACACCCACGGCACCAGCACCCCGGTCTTCTCTGCCGCCGACGGCATCGGCGGGGACTTTCTGCAGCGATCGCAGGAGGACTACTTCCTGGACCTGTTCTGGCAGGCACACCACTTCAGCTATCCAATCATCAACGAGCTCGACTTCCGGAAACAGTATCAGGCTCTGTGGGCCAACAGTGCCCCAGACGCCCCGCGCCAGCCCTCCCCCCTGGCTGACATCGTGCTGGCCCTCTGCGTCCAGCTCGGCACTTCCTTCATCCCCCACTCGACCGGGTCCGACACCCCCCTTTCGCAAGAACCATGCTACTCCACGCTGGCCGGCTTCCAGTACTACCAGCGCTGCCACGCACTGCTGGCCGAGACGATGGAGACGCCGTCAATAACAACAGTGCAATGCTACATCTTCAGCATCGTCTACCTGTACGAAGCAGGGCTGCTGAACCGGGCGCAGATCATGACAGGCGAGGCCATCATGATGGCCATCATCCTGGGCCTCAACAGCGAGCCGGCACCCGACGAGCCGGAGCCGCAGAAGGAGATGACGCGCCGCACATGGTGGAGTCTCTACATCTTAGACGCGCAGCTGGGAATTGAAGTGGGCCGGCCGTTTATGATCGTGCCCTCGCACTCGACCTGCAAGCTGCCCTCCGATTCGCCCGAAATTGCTCGGTCACTGGGCCCCCACTACATGTTCGACGACAGCGGCATCACCTGGCTGGGCTTCCAGAACCAGAGCCTGCGTCTTCTCGACACCATCCGAGACATCACCTCGGCCTTCTTCGCCAAGTGCGACGCCGTCGTCAGCGAGATCAACGCCAAAGACTTCTACAGCAACGGCGCCGCGCGGGAAGAATGCGCACGCTTCCTCACCGAGCAGATGAAGCAGCTCAGCGCGTGGGCAAAAAGCGTGCCTGTGGGTTACCGCATGCCGCGGCGCGGCGGCGAGCCCTTCTCCACCGACCGCTCCCCTCTCGACCTCGACCACAACGTGCCTATCCACTACCAACGCCAGCGCCTCCTCCTGGAACTCCAATACCACCTCCACGCCCTCAGCCTCTACCGCCCGTTCATCTGCTTCACCCCCACGCCCGAATCCTCCACCCCGCTCTCCGACAGCAAAGCAACCTCCAGCCTCACCCACGCCATCACTCTCACCAACCTACTACACCAGGCGCTAACCGCCTCCGAGATGCTCAGCGGCATGACGCAAGTCTTCCGCTGGCAGAAGAACGCGCTCTTCACGATGCTCGGCTTCGCGTACACGTACCCGGTCAGCCACCACACAGCCGCGACGCGCAACGCCGTCTCGACCGCCATCGCCGTGGTCGAGCTGTACCGGGGCATCCTGCCCGAAGCCGGCAGCGTGGCGGCCATCGCCCGCAGCCTGGCCGCCAACATCGACGCCATCATCAGCGGCTTCCGCGGCGGCGGCAGGAGCCGCGTGGCCCCCGCGAACACCACGGCCACAGCAGCAGCAGCAGCAGCGCCGCCGGCCAACCTCATCAAAGCGGAAGCCAGACCGTCGTCCTCGTCGTCGTCGTCGCGCCCGCAGACGGCAGGCGGCGCGAGCAGCAGCAGCGCGGGCGCGTCGCCGGCCGTCGACGACAGGCTCGATTTCCGCTACCCGGGCGCCGCGGACGACGCCGACGCCGACGCCACGCTGGATCTGCGCTTCCTGCAGAGGGTCAGCGGCGCCGCCGATTGGGGCGATATGGACGCGCTGTGGGCGAGCCTGGAGCCGCAGGGCGGCGGGGGCGCCGCTACGGCGGAGTCGTGGGCGTCGTTTGAGGAGGCGCTGGTGGGGCTGGGGGAAGGTGGCGGCGACGGGGAGATGGCGGAGGTCGCGGAGAAGGTTTGACTCGCGCGTGGAGCAGAAGAAGGGAGAGGGGAGGCTGGGATGCGCGCTGGCGGGATTGTCCGAGGGGGATTGCCCGCGTTTGGTGGAGGTGTACATACGTTCTGCGGTGTGTTTTCTACGGGTTGCGGCGGCGGGCGCTTCGACGCGCGGTGTTTAGGGTGGGATGGTCATGCATGAGGCCGGTCGGTTATTTGGGCACACGCGCTCCGTTGTCGTTTTTTCTTGATAAAGGTAGATTAGATCGCCCGTCAGGCGAGCCGAAAATGAACCAATCACTTCCACATTCGAAGCGGGTGGCAAGCAGTCTGAAGCAACACCAAGGATCGTGTCTTGGTATCTTGGTGCAAATAAAGTAGAGGCCATAAAACCAGCGCAAACTTACTCGTGCTCGTATGGGAGCGCCGTGGCGGTGACGGCCCGATCTTCGATCTCGATGTCCTTATCCGGGTCGGAAATCTGCGGTACGAGTCCCTGAGCGACGGGCCTCTTTGCTCTGCCGAATTTTGCCGATTTCAGCAGCGGGCGAATGGAGATCAGTAAGAGAAAGTGCCTGATCTAGTAAAAATTATGCGGGCCAAGACGGTCAGCGCATGTTCGGGAAGGAGCCGTAGTCCGAATGACGAATGGAGTACCGGAGGCACAGTCCCCCGAATCCTGTGAGGCTGAACGGGATCGACGCCAAGCTTGAGCTTTGAACTCTTCTTTGGCTGGGCGCTGGTGGGAGGGTGAATGGCTGACGGAGGAAGTACATAAGCCTATCCTCGCATCTGGCTGCCTTTTTCAGGGTACGTGAACGGCGATGCTGTCGCCTTGAAATGGCTTCCTGGATGAAGTATCCACGCTCTAAACGCAGATTGTTCCTCGCATACTCGAAAACCCATATCGTCGGCACTGGACCAGGGCCCCCGGAACATCACGGACGTAGCCGAACCTCTCCGTCGCAGCTAACGAGGAAAGTGGGTGGGGCTCCACGTCTCTTGCGCGTTGTGCAGGGTCTCTTCTGTGCTGGGTCCAGCGCTAAGCCTCTTCCTCTTCAGCCGCCTGCTCCAATGAACTCGCCTACGTGCGGCACACGTGGGAAAATGGCCGAGCTCCAGACCCTAAGACGAACTCCTTCATGCCGTACCATGTATCTGTCGGCCCGATCGTGTTTCCTGGACATGGGGAGAGGAATTAGCTTCGCAGACGACAGAAGGTCGAACCTGCAGCTGGACAATGTTGCTCGGCTGACAGCTAAAGATCGTCCGATAGGTCATCACGGGCCATTGACCAATGTTAACGCTGCGGAATGGCGTCCGCTGAAGCTGATCAAACATCACCACACTTGTTTCTGATATTGTTTTGGGATCGTTTTGACTGGACGATGACCCTGATGAACCCGTAAAGAACCCTTATCTCTAGGTTATCATAGTAGCTCATGGCCATGTAGCTCTAATTTCTTGAATCATACGTTCATGCAAGCTTCTCAGCTTGCAAGTTTACTGGTGTTGTAGGAAGCAGGCGTCTCTTCTTGGGTCGGAGCCTACTATAATCTATGTCAGCCCTTGCCTAATCTCGACTTCCAGAGATTATATTTTGTTCACTGGCTTTTGAGCATCCTGACAAGGCTATAGCTTGGTCTTGTACTTTGCAATCAAAGGCTTGGCGAATCGCGATCAGACCAGAACTAAGAAAATAGATGAACAGATTATGAGTCAATAGCGCGCTCAAGGATGTTCGGAGGTGAAGAAATTTCCGATTGGAAACGAGCTGCTCATTGATCTCAGACAGGTGATCTGCACTATAGATAAGCCACGATCACGACTCAACGTCGCGATTGATCTGCAACGATTGCCGTATCTACGACTCAGTAAGCCACTCCTAAACAGAGCCATTGCGCAATAGTGGCTTGCAATGATGACAAGAGCCGGAAATGGTATGTCTAAGGACTGACTCTCATGACTCGCTATCTGAGGACAAACGTCCACGCATGATCTGGATCACTGTCGCTCGTGGCTGGGAAGAACCGATGTCGGCTATCATGCAATCTTTTATTGGCAAAGATAATCAGGTACCGGCCTGTGGTATCTCCGGAGCACTTGTTCCCTCATGCGGCTACTTGCGGAGTTGGCCACCCATTACCGTAAGAGGAAATTTTGCAGAAACATGAGGCAAACACAACAGGCAAAGAGCATTGCTAAATAAGATTCTACACTATACCTGTAGGAGTCATGGAGCTCTTGTGGGAGTATGCTTCGCAGATTTGAGAAAGGGAATCGTCGACATCTCGTCGGCTCTCTTCTTCTCAGCAGGCAGTCCGTATGCGTCTTAGCTCGGACACTTCCTAATAAAGTATGGATATTAGGACCAAATCGGTCTTCCCAATACGTGCCATGTCTACCCCATTCCGACGGAGTGAGGAACGTATGGGGGCCACTGTTTGGCGTTTGTGGCACGGTTTGGGCGTTGAAATTTGGGATGAAGTGCCTACAGTATAGAAGTATCTATCATACCTTGAAGAGAGATTTCCTCAGTTATACACAGAACAAATTGTGCTACTGGAAAGTAGTCCTCCCACTCGGCTGTCGTACCCGAATACCGGAAACACCCTTCAAACCCGCGCAATGTCAGAACCCATCCACAGAGTCGGCGGAAGGCTAAGAGCATCTTGCGACCAATGCCACCGTTTGAAGCTCAAGTGCATCTTCAATGAATCCGGATCGTGCGTCAGATGTCAGAGGCAGAAGATACACTGCGTGAGAAGCAATTCGAAGCCGATTGGGCGTCGCAACGCGCCGAAGAAACTAAAGCCGACCACTCCCGTCCAAATCCCGTCACCGGATGCATCCGGGTCTTCCACCTCAGATCCTTTCACTCCATTCCGGGCGTCGAGCATACCTGGCGAAGATGCAGCCATCCAGTATCTCGACGGCGCCCACGAGCCCCTGCAATCGCCCTTCCGCGAAACGCCGCTGGAAATCCACCACGCGGCATTCGAAACCAACCTGCAGGACCCCACCGAATTCGCAGCGATACCACCGGACTGGTGCAACACGCCCTCGTTCTCGTACATACCGCTCGCGCCGCCCAGCGACGGCCCCACCCCCCTGCCATCCGACCACCTCGGCGCCAGCCGCAGCAGCAACAACACCTACTGCACCTGCTTCGCCGCCATCACGAACGCGATGCGGGACAGCCCACCCAGCTGCGCCGAGGAAGACACCGTGCACTACAAGCTGCGGCTGAACCGCGACTCGCTGGCCGTGGTGGCCGGCTTCCTGGCCTGCGACGTGCCGCACGAGTTCCCGCTGATCATCCTGGCGTACGTCTTCGTGCGCAAGATCGCGGCCACGTTCGCGCGCGCGCTGTACATGCCGTGTGACGCCGTCTTCCACTTCGGCACCTACACGATCGAGGGCGAGGACAGGCATGCCCTGCGCCGGCGGATCATCCTCATCGGTGTGCGGAAGATCAAGCAGATGTTGGGACAGCTGGCGCTGAAGACGCAGGCGAGGCGGAGCTCTGTGGATGGTTGGGTGCTGGAGGACTGTGAGAGCGTGTATCGCCCGATTTGCGTGTTTTTGCAGAGCTTCGTGCGGAAGGAGGTTGATGGGATCATCAAGCACATAGATGACATAGAGTCATAATGATTTTGATGATGATATTTGCCAAATTCGGTTCCAGATCTGTAGAGGTTGGGAAGTGATTGAAACCAATCGGATGCACTTCGTCTACATGCAAAACGAATGAAGCCGCGGCGGTCCCAAGGAAAGCTTAACCGATCTCATGGGTCATCATGAGATATGGAGGTCCTGTTGGAGTGGAGCAACGACTTTGCAGTATACTGCATCTAGAAGTTTTTCATCACCAGGATCATTAGTGTGACTGTCACATCGAACACACTTCTGACTGCACCTCCTTATCACCCACTCCCTTCTTCATAGACTTTGTCACAAAGCCTCTCCACGAGTAGGTAATCAGGCATGATATGTTGGTCTCCGGATTTTTTAGTGCTAGTGAGAATGTCAACCGACAAACTTTGGCAGATTACTGTATCTGTTAACAAAAATATCTCTTCCTTCACCAAATTAAATGCCATGCTGGAGAATACCTGGAGGATTCGGAAGCCTTCGTTCTTCACTGAATAGAAGAACACGGGAGTGGAGATGAGTAAAGGACATAGCACCTGCTATGAATTATGCGGGTCAGCTCATTTGCGAAGACCTGATGTGTGGCCGCTCTCAAGAAAGCACCAGTATTCAGGGGGCCTCAATATTCCTGCAACATTCCAGGTTATCAGTCAAAGAAACCTTCCCGCCCCGACTATTTGAGGGTTCATTTGAAGGGTAGATATAAGTTCGGTCGAGAAGATGCGAAGGATTCTGTGGTTGAAAGATGCCAAGGGGGAACCATAACTAGTGGAATTTCGTTATGGGCTTCAAACACATCGAGCCGTGGCAGAAATTAATGATGGAAATCAAGATCAGCCGTAACCTAATCTGCAACACTAACGTATCAAGCTCCGATGCATTCGTTGACGCATTGTCGTAACAATACTGTTTTGGTATTTATCATTAGTCTGAGGATTTGTCAAACACCTCTATTTAGGCGCAGATAGTCTTCAGCTACTCAAAGAGTCATTCATTCACTCATTATGTTTGATTCACCAGTTTTTCATCATCAATTAATCACATTCTTTTCTTGAACAAGTGTGAAAGAGTCTAATAACTATCTATAATAGAAAACGTTGCCCTCGAATAGCCTCCTTGCGGTTCGTGAAATTGCTCATTTTCTCACGTTTACATTTGAGTCGTTGACATACACCTCTACCTCTACTTCAATTGAGCCACTTGGATGCCGAATACGGATCTCTTTTTGAACAGTATCCGTCAAGGATACATCAGAGGACTCTGATGCCGCAGGAGATGGTGTACGTTGTGGACTAAGGGCCGCGATACTTCCGGTGGATGCCAGTCGATGAGCAACAGTGCCTTCGATGCAGACCGCTGCACCAAGAGAAGCAGCTCCTGTGAGTTGTAGACTTGGATGCGGCTGACCCATGCTAAAAGCAGTGACTTCGATATCGCAGCGCCTCGAAATGTCTGCCGAGATTGAACTTGGCGGAGATAAAAGTGCAATTTTGGGGGTTCCACGCGTTCCAGCCGCCACTTCAGGAGATTCTGCCAGGCCCATGCACACAGCGCCCGCTCTCCGAATATTTTCGACTGTGCTAATGAGGAACTGAACCTCAGTGGACTGCGTATCCGTGCCCTTGAGATACTTTGGCAAGCTCGTGGAGTCGACAAAGATGAACGGGTTCGCCGTATCAACCATACTGGCTCTGATACTGAATGGTTTTTCCCCCACGATTGGGCTTTGTATGAAGATGCGGTCTTCCCAGTTTCCTGTCGGGAACAACCTGCCAGTCATACTCCCAGCAGGATGGACAAATGCAACCTTGATGCGACTGCCAGTCCCTGGAACTCCCGGAATAGTGTAGTCGCCGTCTTCTTTGAAACATCCGTTATCATCGAGATCGACAGTCTCCACGAGCGTTCGTGAAGTGTTCGTGTTGAGTATGCGAATCGTCATCTGAGGATGAAATCAGTCTCCCCATCCCACGTGCAGTGGCGGCGCTGCAGCTCACCTGTTTCTGTCCCGGCTCCGGTCTGACCATCCCTTCTTCCAAGGCGAAAGGTCCGACCCCGGAGGCCATGTTGCCACAGTTGCCACTGAAATCAACTTCGCCCTCCCTGACTGCCACCTGCGCAAAGGTGTACTCAACGTCAATCCCCGGAACTTGAGATGGCCCGACCACGGCAGTCTTGGATGTTGTAGATGTGGCACCCCCTACACCATCAATCTGCCTTGCGTCACCTGATCTTGAGCCCATTGCGGCTAGAAACGGCACCCGCCAATCATTCATCTTTGGAGGCAAATGCTCTCGTTGAAGGAAAAGCCCTTTGGATGTTCCTGCTCTCATGAGGACGGCGGGAAGAGCGTGGCGCTTCCGGTGAAGCTCTGTTTGAGCTACTGCGGACGGCATGGTGGGAAGTTTGACAGCGAAAGGGAAAGATGATGGGAGTGCTTCCACAGCTTTTGGGCTAAGATGCTGTGCGAAGTACCTTGGGCTTGGGATTTTCATAGATAAAAAAGTTGTACTTCAGGATTATTGCGCGGGAAGAAGTGAATCGAGCGTTAATACTATCCGATACATCACAGTACACTTATACAATGACCTGGATCCCGTGCTGATGATTTCTCGGCAAACGCTCATGACAGAGGTTCTCACACACGGTACTGCAAGCTGTACCGGCCCGCCGAGAAAAGCCGGGTAGCTTATGCCATGGTTTGTAAACCGGGTAATTCTACAAGGTGCCCAGTCTTCGAATGGGTGCGGGTGCCGATCCCGTCCGCGGATACTCGAACGTTCCCGCGGGTGTGGTAGCTGCCATTTCTTCCGTCTTGTAAAACCTCGGAGTACAACAAGGATGAGGAATTTGCTGAAATGCCGTCTTGAGGCCCGCCAGTTGATATTTCGGTGTCGACTCCGTGCCATTAATAATGTCATTTGGTAGCGTAAAACTCGAATCGTCATGAACGCGCATCTCATTAGATAGATACAACTACATGGGGAAATAATCAAGTTCCGAGCCATTGAATCCGAATAACAAATCCTCCACTGACTGGAACGCGGGATCATGACTTTCTTGCCAAACGGAGTTCATACCCAGCTCTGCAGTATCGTAATGACCAGCCCTTGGCTGCTGACTATAGTCTGGTCCAGAGATACTTGAAGCATTGTCATAGGTCAGAGAATGATCCGAGGTGTGTCCTTGCGCTCGCTGCCTTTGAACAAACGTCTCAATGATTGCGTCAATATCCAAGCCCGGAGCAGATTGATCCGGAATGCGGGTGGCATGGTGGGCTTCTTGCTGGATGTCAACCCGCCTTGAATTGACATCGTATACCATTGATTGGCGCTCGTTTCCATTGCATGAATTTGGGCCGCGGCTAACGGGCGATGTCTCGTCCTCGCCGGAAAGAGAAACGCCAAATTTTATCATGAGGCTTTGCACAATCATGTTGGCCCTTCTCACAGCCCAATTTGTTTCTTGGTTCTGCTGGAACACTTGCAGACATGTGCGTAAGCACGAATGAGCGTCTGAACTCGGATCTTGCTTCGCTGCTATTCGCACATGAACTGTTGCGCTGACGTAGGTTGCGTATGAGATAAGATATGGTGCTCGTCGAGTTGAGAAAGCTTCATCATACGCTCTGAGCAAGCTCACTATCTGCGTAGCCGCTGTCGCACAAGCAAGAAATGAGTTCACCGCCAATGAACGGGAGCTGTTGTGTAAATGGCCATCAGCGACGAATGGGCGATGAAGTAAGATAACGAGAACATTGTACATTGCACTGATATTCTGGTTAGCTGTAAATTGAATGAAGTTAGCAGGTTTTACATACAGTAATGACAGTACATGTGGTGGTGGAGTTGTTGCTGCTGTGTTTGAGGGATCGAAGTTGAGGTGAGGCGGAAGCTCCTTGCTCCAAGCGTCGAACTTAGAATTGAGATCCTGAAGGATATTAGACAGCTCCTCAGCGCTTCTGTCGAAACTTCTCTCTGCGTATATGCAGCTGAGAATGTGGCTCATGATGATTGATAGTTTACACAGAGCAGTAAACGTGGAGACACTGTAGGCCGGCGACCCGAGGTAGACGTTACTGGATGGTGTAGAGTAAGCAAACGGGGACCAGTTTTCTAGCTCCTCATATGTATCGAGAAATGTTATAGGAACTCGCATATCCGCTTCTTGTAGGCTTGCTGGTCGTCCCTGGTAAAGACTCTGGATTTTGTCCACAACTGGCGCGTCAACGTTAGCCATCCAGTCGTCAACAAGGCTGTGGTTTCTTACCAAAAGCACCCCAAAACACCCGTCGTCTGATTTCAAGATCTTCTTCAGAGAATCTCTTAGTGCTGGGTAGGGCAGGAGAGTCAACATGCATTCCAAGATCAATGATCATGCGGAACGCCAAGCCAGAATATAGACATGCCGCGCTTCTTTCATCTCCAAGCGCAAACAGTGAGTTTGTCATCATCAACAGAGCTTGGATAGTGGTGATACTACTTTCACCGCTGTCTTGCGGCCTCTGCAAGCAGACCCTTCTCAACCCATTCCGGCGGAAGCCGTGGGGTTGGATTTGGCAGTTGCCGATCTGCAAGATTCTCTTCGAACAAGGTACTAGTTGGTCCGTGAAAACTAGATATGCCATTGGCTGAGAATACTATCCGCGAAACTGTCCGTGAATGCGTTGTCGCGTTCGAGGAAGGAGAATCCTCTGCCACCTCTACACGGCCGTCAGACCCTGTCACTGAGCACGGGAAGTAGACGCACCTGTCTGGCTGTGATTCTGTGGGATATCCGTCAAGTTTGCACCTCCAACATCTGCAGAATTGCTTGTGTCTCTACTCAAGGAGCCTTCAATAGCTTGCGCGGCATCCTCGCTTTGAGCTCGTCTCTGCCGTCCTCGACGTTGGTATTGCCTGTATTAGTAAGAGTGAGTTGTCTCGTAACGGTAAGTTATACGCAGTAATCACCTTGTTGGGCCGCCAATGGGCTCGTAACTACATGCTTTACCGTACACTTTGCAGTTGGCGCAAGTCGGGTGCTCGCCGTTGCACTTGATCTGCGAACCGTCAGTCAGCGCCCCCCGAGAGCCGCGGGTAACAAGCACCTTTCTCCGTCGGCAAAAGGTGCACGCTTCTGTCGCGCGCTTTCTAAGCATAATTGGAAGCTCTTTCGCGAGACTGGGCTTGGGCAGATTCACGGACAATCTGGATATTGCGGCAGCGGGGCTATGAACCCGCGGGAGGCGGATATTTATGTCATTGCACCTTAATTCCCGCGGGAACTGTGCCGCGGCAGCGGTGCCGCGGCATTACGTAGTGTGGCTTGAGAAGATAGCGGGGTCGCGAGACCAATAAGATCCATGACAACAGATCCCGAGAGCCGCCCGCGGGAGGGTGGGACCGACACCGAGAGTCTACCGCGTGAATATGTTTTTGGGCTTTCGGGGAGAGGCCTTGTAGATCTATCGAAGTTCACAGAGCTCGAGGGCTCAGAACTTCTACTAATTGTGTATGAACGAACTACTACACAGCAACAATGGCCACCACTCAAATTGGATCGCAGCACAAAGTGCAACATGCTAGAGTGAGTTGTGCAATTCAACATGGGAATTATATAATAATTTATTTGAACAGAACAAACCACTCATCTCACCGTATGCTTCACTTCTCGCCGGTGGGCTTGCAGGAGCAGTGGAAGCTTCAATCACGGTGAGGTAGTCTCTGCCGCTTTTGCGGGCATCGTACTAAAGTTTTTGTCAACCTCCAAAGTACCCATTTGAATTTGCAAAGACAAGATCGCAGCTAGACAGCGGGCCTCGTAGAGTGCGTAATCCACTCACACTCATTTCTGCGGTTGCCAAAAAAGAGGGTATCGCATCTCTTTACACGGGCTGCTCAAGTCTTATCATCGTGAGTGCGCAGCTCCTGCTTCAACGATCCAGGCTAAGCTTTAGGGCACTGCATTCAAAGCAGGAGTCCGATTTTTGTCGTACGACTCTATCAAAACGTCCCTGATGGACGAGAATGGAAGATTGGGTCCAACCAGGGGAGTTCTCGCCGGCATGTTTGCTGGGTGCATGGAGAGTGTGGTTGCCGTAACGCCAACTGAGCGTGTCAAAACCGCCCTGTAAGAATCTCTTTAGCCCATTGAGCACTCTGGGGATTAATTTATGTATGTGACAGAATTGATGATGTGAACGGTGCAAGGCGCTTCCGTGGTGGACTTCATGCTACAAAAGCAATGATGGCTGAGCGGGGCATTAATGAGCTGTATCGGAGCCTTCTTCCAACAGCCGTCAAACAGTCAGCCACTTCGGCTGTGAGGATGGGATCATACAACGTACTCACGGACAGTGCCCGGCAACTTCAGTTCCCAAACAACAGTGCTGTGACGTGTGGAATTGGAGCATTTGCTGGAATCATCACCGTCTATGCGACGCAGCCGTTCGACACTTTGAAAACAAGGACACAGAGGTCTGTGGGTATAGGAGCTTTTTCCGGACTTCGAGAGCTCATTCAGATGGTATCAGAGGGCTATGGAAAGGCAGCACAATGCGTCTAGGGGAGAGATCTTGAGCGGTAGCATTGTTTTCACAATCTACGAGAACGCAGCGAACATCCTGAAGGATTTGGTATAAGTAGAGGAATACTTTGGTCTTTAGCCATTCAAAATTCCTATTTTTGAACATAGAAGTTTGAGATGATTTTGTCCGCCTGAGCTTCTGCAGAACCACTCTTACAGGATTCAAAGATTTTGCGTAGAGAATTCTGTCGCGTAAAACCAATCCCTTAACTTAGGGATTTCTTCCATCCCGCAAATCACAGCCACGCAGAAGCTGTCCGCGGGTCGCTTCGCTTCGCTTCACCGTACGAGAGATCTGTGTGGAATCAACTCATCGGCTGCATGGCGGAAGGTTCCCCTACTGCACCGCTCTCGAACCCGCCTTTGTCCCGCATTTGGCGTTCCCGCGGCAGTCGAATGAGCCAACTCTCGTCAAGCTTGCCTGAGGTATTAAACGCCACATTTCTCCGCCCCGCTTCTCCGGTTTCCCCGCATCATCTAGATATCATTTTCGGGGGTTCGTTAGCGCCTGCACCGAGGTGAGCGGTTTCAGCCGGGGGATTGCGCTACCAGTAATATTTTAATCCATACTTAATTCCAGAAACATTCATGCTGTGCAACAACTTCCTTTTTCTCCATTTTTCCTGCTTCAAACACCTTGCACTTACATCATGGACCCAGAGAAAAAGAACTTCGAGGAAGATGTCAAGCGAGAGCATATCGCAAACGAGCCTCGCAGTGCCGCTCGCATCCAAGAACGTTTCGACCTCCTACGTGATCTTTGAAACGAGGAACTGGAGTCATTGAACAAAAGAGTGGTGAATAAGCTCGACTGGAGACTCATGCCATGTATCACTTTGATGTTCCTAATGAGGTCGGTATTCTCACTTGCTTTAAATGAGCTTTACTGATACTTTCAGCTACCTCGACCGCATCAACGTATCGAATGCAAGGCTGGCAGGAATCCAAGCAGATCTGCAAATGTCTGACACCGTCTGGAATACCGGGATTTCCACATTCTACATCGGATACCTCGTCGGCCAGCTACCTGGAAACATCTGGCTCTCCAAAAGCCGGCCAAGCATTTTCCTTCCTGCAACCATGGTAGCCTGGAGTGCTGCTACACTTTGCATGCCAGCTGTCACTAATTATGCCCGCACACTATGGATATGGTGTCCATTAAGCTTATGTGCTTGACAGCGGTGTTGGATTTGCACTCTGCAGGTTTTTTTTACTGGTCTTTGTGAAGCGCCATTCTTCCCCGGAATCACGCTGTATAGGTCCATCTTTTCTTGATTACTTCCGCCGAGAGAGACGTTGACAAATGAAAACGTAGTGACATCTTCCTGGTATAACAAGTATGAGAGTCCTACAAGAATGGCTGTATGGCATGCCGGAAATACTATCTCGAATATCATCTCTGGATTCCTGGCCGCAGGAATTCTGACAGAGATGGATAACATAGCGAACCTGACTTCCTGGCAATGGTTCTTCCTGATTGAAGGCGCAGCTTCTATGGTCGTTGCCATGTCGAGCTTCTTTTTATTACCGGACTGGCCACACGACACAAAATTCTTAACTGAAGAGGAAAAGGAGATGGCGCAATACAGAATCCTGGTTTCAAACGGTGGCCATGATGAAGCTGTTTGTGGTACGTGGGACGGACTGAAAGATGCTGTGAAAGATCCATTCACGAGGTACTTTTGCGGTGTGCATTTTGCTCTCGTCACTGCCCAAAGCTTCAAAGACTTTCTCCCGTCGGTAAGCCTATTGCAGCCTCTCCATCGTATCCCCCGCCACTAATTGTGGACTTTTAGATCATGGAAACGTTCAACTTTGACGAAACCACAACGTATCTCGTACAAGCTCCACCCTATGCAATTGCGTACGCTGTGTCGTGCCTCTTAGCATATACGTCAGGCCGATTCCAAGAGCCATGTTACCACATCATTGGCCCAATCTTCCTCAGCGCTGTTGGAACGTCGGTTCTCATATCCTCTCTGAACGTCGGGGCGAGGTATTTTGGAATCATCCTTCTCATCAGCGGCACGTACTCTGGCTTGAATTTACAGTTGTCATGGGAAACTACGCTCGTTCCAGCTCCCCGGGCTAAGAAAGCTGCACTAATTGCGATTGCAAATTGTATCAGCCAGGTCAGTCATTGGTTTAGTCTCTACTTTTTCCCTACCTCCCAGGAGCCTTTCTACAGACTTGGTGGCGGATTGATATTGTTCGGGTGTTTCATGACCGCGGTACTGGCGTATTTGATTAAGCTGAGGGCGAAGAAGCTCAACAGGCTTTTGGACGAGAGTGAGGGATGGTCAGCACATACCGGCAATGAGCGAGGGTGGAGGTTCAGCTATTAGTAGTAGACAGTAATGTCTCCAAAGAGCCAGTAGGGTGGCCAATATGCTCTGAACTCTCAATTTGCCACCAAACTTCCACATTCATCTGAAAGATGGTGTCGCAAGAACTGCGCTGAGAATGCAAACTCGAAGCTGTCGTCTTGAGAGCGATAGATAACGGCTGGCAAAAGTGACCAAAGACGCAGAACCTCCGAACTCCGCAACTACCCAGCGTTTTATTCGACAGTGTTAGTCCGCCTCTCAACCTCCTGGCCTTCGACTTTCTCCCGTCTCACGGAACACCTTCGCTCATGCACGTATAACGCTTCACAGCTTCCACGCCCAACTAATCCTACCATTAGTCCCATCATCGCCTCCACCCTTACCCAGAACATAGACGCAGTAGCTGCGAACAGCAGCGCACTCACCAGCAGCGACATGCCCTCATACATCTGCGGGCCCTTCCCCTCGCTCGGCGAGCTGCGAATCAACACACCACCCACGGGCGTGCCCACCATCGTCGCGAGTCCGCGCACCATATACAGCACGCCGTTGATCGACGCAAAATGCTGCACGCCAGACAGCTCAACCAAACTCGTCGGGAACAACGCCACATACGCGCTCGCAAACACGCCATAAAGGACCGTGAACGTGACAAACAGCTCGCGCGCGCTGGGCGACGCGGCGGCGGCCAGCGTCGACGGCAGCCAGAGACCCACCGGCGCGACAGCGCTGGCCAGCGTGGTCAGCAGCAGGGAGTTCAGGCGGCCGCAGCGGTCGGCGGCGAGGCCGATGGCGACCTTGCCGGCGGCGTTGCAGACGTTGGCGGCAGCCGTCAGGCCCGCGCCGGCCGCGTCGCCGTACCCCAGCGCGCGCGCGCATGACGCCAGGAACAGCGTCGGCGCGTAGTACGCCGCCGGCTGCGCGCCAAGCGCCAGTCGACCAGCGGGACGGCGAGGTAGACGCCAAAGGCGAAGTTGAGGCCGCAGCAGATGAACACCATCGTGAATGAAGCGAGAACAATGACGACCGACCGCCTATTTACAGATTGGCGATAATTTTAGTATTAGGGTAAAGCCAGATATCAGAAGCGGAAAAATATACCTAAACCTGGGCGGGTCCTAGTCTCGGATGCAACCTGCGAGGAAGCAGCGTGCGGAGTACCAGGCCTCGATTCCAGAGAAATCTGGCCCAAGGGGACGGACTCCTGGAGCTGTGCAACGCCCTGCGATTCCGTAGTATCAATTGCGGCGGACATGGCAAGGGAGATGACAAAATGGAGAAGTAGCTCAAACAAGTGGCGTAGGGCGTGCCTGTGCAAGCAGAATACAAGACATAGGATGGCTTTGCAATTATGAGCGGAGGCCGAGGTATGAGTCAATGTGCCCCTCAAGGTACGTTACGCGACTTAGGTAAGCCGTCCGCATTTGCCGATGGACTCTACAACGTCAGCTTCCTCAACACCAGGGGCCTCTATTGCAATCTGCCAGGTTTCTTCAACTAATTGCTTGAGTATGGAAGTCTGTTTAGTAGCCGTCGATCACCTTATTATACGTAAATTTTCCAGAATCCAATGTGGCTTTATCCGGAGTATCATGGCTCAACCTGTCCTTCCTATCCCTAATGGAAATGCCGTCCATCAACCCGTCCAAATGCCCCTCCGAGCTTTGCGTTTATCCTAACAAAAAAGGAGTGATAACGATTGCTCCGACTTTGATGGCTTTGATGGGTTTTTCGGCGACAAACCCAGGCATAGAAGATCCCGATTCGTCCAAAGTCCCACGCGGTTGGTGGGCTAGGCATCATCGAAAATCCTCCTTGAACGTTTTAGGGATCGGAGTGAAAGAATTCTTCCAAGAAAAAAAAATCCACAAGTTCCTCGGTCCCCTCTTCGTTTATAGATACGTTGAGATTGCCTAAACGGGGAGGTCGAGGACGGGATGGTTGCGTTGAAGACATTAATTATGGCGCTCCTCGCTACACTACGGATGGTCAATTAACGTTTCTTGTTGCTGGAAGAGATGATATACCTCGAAGAACGTCGAAGAGAGTCCCACGGCCAGAGGAACCGATCCTGGCCCCCTCTCATCTCCCCTGCATTGTCACCTTAAGCTACGCCCACGTTCACGGTTACTGCCAGAGCAGTCTGCAGAAGAAAAGGCACTCTCTATTCCAAGCCTAAAAATGAACGGTCTCATCGAGAGAACCTTCCTGGGTATCTATCAGCCAACGAGATCCCAATTCCTCGCTTTACACTCGGGTCATTAGTGTTCGTAGCAGTCCAACTCCCTCCAACTTAAGGAAACACAGTATTTCCTCCCCAATCCAATTGCCCAGTTTCTTTCCAAATTATCAATACACGCTTAAACGGATGTCCAAAATCTTAGCCCCTGACCACTGAGATACCAGCTCAGTTTCGTTCACCACCTCAGCTGGTGCATCCTCTTCGACGGCGGCTGGTTGTTATTGTTGTTGTTATTGTTATTATTGTTGTTTCCGGGGCTTGAAGCCGTCGTGGTGGCAGTGACCGAGCTCACAACAACAGAGCTGACCGCCGACGTCGCCACCGACGACGTGGCCGACGACGCGGCGGTGCTCGCGCTGGCCTCTCCGGCAGCGGTGTAGACCCTGAAGCTGTTGAACTCCCAGTAGGCCTTCTCGAACTCGGTGGCGTTGTTGGTGGCGTAGTTGATGCAGGTGCCGGGGCAGCCGTCCTCGTCGTTGAACACGGCGGTGGCGCCGGCCCAGTCGCCGCACACGTCGATGTTGACGATCATGCTCATGTTGCGGAAGTGCGAGCTGATGTCGCAGTCGGTGCTGGGGAAGTCGGCCATGGCCTCGCCCCAGCTGGACGGGTCGGGCACCGCGCTGCTGTTGCTCGACTCCAGGTCCGTCGGGATGGAGGCGCGCTCGAAGAACCACACGCGGATGCCGGCGTCGCGCCACTCCATGGCGTACACGCCTCCGCCGACGTCATTGAAGCCCTGGCCGAACGAGGACGAGGAGCCGTAGACGCCGCAGCCGGCGTTATCGTTGGTGCCGTTGTAGCAGTTGGTGTGGGCGGCCGAGCCCGTCTGCTTGCGCTTGCGGTCCATCTTGCAGCCGTTGGTCGTATGCAGCGTCATCTGGTTCTTGTTGTCTGAGACCTGGTTGACGCCCTCCATGACGTCGATCTCACCGTTCGTCGGCCAGTTGTAGGGGTCCGATAGCCAGACCGCGGGCCAGGTGCCGCAGCCGTAAGGCGAGTGCGCGATGTCGAAGACGAAGAGACCGCTGTTCCAAGTATCACGGGTGGTGATGCGCACGGATTTGCGGCCGGTGCTGGCAGATTCGCCATTCTCGGAGGTGTCGACCCGGACAATGGCCTTGGAGTCGGTCGTATACGTCAGGTTCATCGACACGGCGGTGGCATTGTCGACGTAGCTGTGATGGTGGGGTTAGCCATCAATGATAGACGTGGGATTGGCGATACGCACTGCACAAAACCTCCGGTGGGGTCGTAAGTGTTGAAGAAATCCCAATCGTCGAAGAACGAGGTGCCCTCATCTACCAAAATAATCAGCCTTCATGTTCGAGTTAATCCGACAATCCGGCGTGATACGGCCAAATAACTCCAGAGCCGACCACACCATCGCCACGGGACTGCCTTTGCGAGCAGCAACAAAAAAGAGAGCCTTACATGTCTTTTGCAGACTGTAGTTGAGTTTGCTGTAGTTGGGATACTTGCTGTTCCGCACCCCGAAGTACGCGCCAACGATGATGGCGATAATGATAGCGGCGATACCAACGGCAACGCCGATCTTGGTCTTGAGGCCCCACGACTTGGGGTTCCATTTGGAGGGGCCGGCCATCTTCTCAGCTTCGGCGGCGGTCGGAGAGTAAGGCGGTGGATCGCCAACGCCTTGGAGGGGGACGCTGGAGTCAGAAAACGGGTTGCGCATTGTGGGTGTTTAGCTGGGTTCACTGGTGAAGCGCAAGAGCGAGTAGGCGGGTGCCCGAGCGAGTGAGCAGGTGCTGGCGCTGTGGTGGGCGAGCGAGTGTTGCAGCACGGGAGCGACGGAGGCAAGAGCGATGGACAGGCTTCGGGCAGGCAGGCAGCGGGCGGGCTCAATTAAGACGGGACGTTGAGCGAGGTAGGGCTGGCAGCGATGTGGACAGCGCGGGCTGGGGCAGCGTGTGCGAGTAAATAAAGCCTCAGGCGCGGCCGGCGGGCTGCAAGGGCCGGCGTGGGCGCGGGTGCATCTGGCGCATCTGGGGCGATGCGCAGCTTCATGAACATGGTTTTGGGAGCGTTACGTGTGCCTGGTGGGTCGGCGGTGCTGGCCGTTTGCAGCTCTGACGAATGTGACGCGCGGTGTGCGTCGATGGTGGTTGGATACGGCCGCGACGCCGCCCTTATCGACGTCCAGCCCTGCCGCTAGACGGAGCAGGGGGCTCCCCGCGTCGCGCGCGCATCCAGGCCCTCAACCACCCGGCGCTGAAGCTTTTCTGCGCGCTGTCGCTTCACGCTGCTTCGAGAGCTTCTTCCGCGGAGTGGTGGCTTGGCCGCTGACGCGCACCTCTCGCAAAGGACTTTTCCCTCGTCCGCCGCAGCGCCGCCAGGCTCGTTGATACGGTCCGCCGGCGCGATCGCGTGTTTTCCAGCGTCCGCGGCCTGACGAAGGCTGTGTCGCCCGGGATGCGCCCACAGCCTCCAATCAGGCCACGCCTGTCTGCCGTCCGTCGTCCCGGCGATCGCAGGGACATCGATGGGGAGCAGAGACAAGAGCCACCAAGATCCCGTCTTACTCAGACAACGATTTATGCTTAACGCGAATGGGTGGCAATCGGATGCGGGCCGAGTATAAATAGAAACACGGACCACCTGCTTGGCCAAACACCACCACAAACACTGCAGCATTCCAGCGATTCTCGTATCTGCCAACCGGCCGCCGCAGAGGCCTGCGCTCTCCTCGCGTGCTTCACTGATTCGGAATACAGAAACATACACCGCACCGCTACAAGCATCATGCCGTATTCCACATGGATTCATTTCGAGTCAAATATGAGACACCTAGTGTCTACACGTAATTACCTCTCCTCCACACAGCCACTCGCAGCAGCCTATTAGCCCAAAATCCTCGAGACCATTCTCCTCGACAGCCTTTTATCAAATCTCCGCCCTCCGAACCGAAATGGCGGCCTCCCCGCTCTACGGCGCGAACTCGATCTTCTCGGCCACGGACACGACGCTGCTCTCGCTGATGCGCGCCGACGACTCGCCCAGCAGGATCTTGTAGTCGCCCTCCTCGACGACCCACTTGCCGGCCGCCTCGTCGAAGTACGCCAGGCTCCTGACCGGCACGGGCACGTGGACCGCCTTTGACTCGCCGGGCGCCAGCTCGACGCGCGCGAACCCGACGAGCTGCTTGACGGGCGTGTCGACCTTCGTGGCGCCCGCGGGGCCAGCGTAGACCTGGACGACCTGGGCGCCGGGCAGCTTGCCGGTGTTTGCGACGCTGACGGCGACGTCGAAGGCGTGCTCGTTGCGCCGGACGTCGAAGCCCGAGAAGGCGAAGCTCGTGTACGACAGGCCGTGGCCGAAGGGGAACAGCACCTTGTCGGCGTTGCCCGCGCGGTCGAAGTGGCGGTAGCCGATGAACACGTCCTCGGCGTACTTGACCTCCAGCCGCCCGTCCACCGTCTCACCCGGGAAGTTGCCGTGCGCCGGCGCGTCCTCCAGCCGCTTCGGGAAGCTGGTCGGCAGCCGCCCTGACGGGTTGACCGCGCCGAGCAGCACGTCCGCGATGGCGTTGCCGGCTTCTTGCCCGGGGAACCAGGTCTGGAGGACGGCGGCGACGCGGTCGATCCACGGCATGGCGACCGCGACGCCGGTGGAGTTGACGACGATGGTATTCTTGTTGACGGCGCTGACGGCCGTGATGAGCGCGTCCTGGGACCCGTTGGCCGGCAGGTTGAAGGCGGCTTGGTCCTGGCCCTCGGTTTCCCAGTCTTTGGTGTGGCCGGTGAAGATGATGGCGACGTCGGCGTCCGTGGCCGCGGCGACGGCTTGGCCCTGGATGTCCTCGTCGTGCTCCTCTTCCGTCATGAAGCCCAGATAGAAGCCCATGCATTTGTCGAGGATGCTTAGCCCGCTGTTGTTGATCTGCGGCCGCCGCGAGTGCGCCTCGATGGCGTACTCCTTGCCGGCTTCGAACGAGAATTGGAAGTT
Source organism: Neofusicoccum kwambonambiense (assembly GCA_009829855.1). Classification (NCBI taxonomy): domain Eukaryota; kingdom Fungi; phylum Ascomycota; class Dothideomycetes; order Botryosphaeriales; family Botryosphaeriaceae; genus Neofusicoccum; species Neofusicoccum kwambonambiense. Next base: position 21,355 of record RKSS01000929.1, on the reverse strand, counting down.
CTCCTGCTTTCCGCCGCCCAGGAGGAAGCCCATGGGGTCCTGGTAGTTGTGCTTCTGCTCGGACACTAGCTCACCGTTGATGAAGAGCTTGGAGGGTCCCAGGCCGGAGAAGCCAATGTAGTGCTTGCCCGTTGTTGCGGGCGTGAAGGTTCCGGTGAGCCTGGCTGCTTCCGTGACTTCGGTGGAGAGGATAGGTGCCCAGTTCGAGGTAGGGATATTCTTCGTGCCTACTGGTGACTTGGAGTAGTCCTCGCTGTCGAACCGCTGAAGAGTCCAACCGGCAGATCCTTCGTAGTCCTTGACGCCAGCACCCATGGGTGGCAAGAGACGGAAAGTGTGAGCGCCTGTTGGAATTAGTCAATCAATCCATAAAGTGGAGTTACTTGAACGCTTACCCTTGGCGTAGACAAGCTCAATGTCATCTCCAACAGCAGCCTTCAGGCCCTCATATGGGGTGATCTTGTAGTGAGCATTGACCGAAGCGCTTCCACCGCCGTGAATCAACGCATCCTTGGCATGTCCCAGCAGCGCAATCTTCTTTTTCGGCAAGTTCTCCTTCTTGATGGGCAGAACATCACCCTCGTTCTTCAGCAGGACCGCTCCGGCTCCACCGACCTGACGAATAAGCTTCTGGGTCGATGGCCTGTTGATGGCCTTCTCCGGCGGGGTTATGGGGTCCTCAAACTGCTTCGTCTTCACCAACAGCTCCAGCACATTCCTTGCCCTCTCCGTAACCGCCTCCTCACTGGTCTTCCCCGCCGCAATCGCCTCCTTCACATCCTCGACCTTGCGCCACTTAGTCGGGCCGGGCATCTCCAAATCCATCCCAGCATTGATGCTCTCCGCCGTCGAGTTCGTGCCACCCCAATCGCTCATCACCAGGCCCTTCCACCCCCAATCCCCCCTCAACACCTTCTTCAGCAAGAAGTCCGACGAATCCGCATGCGTGCCGTTAACGAGGTTGTAGCTCGTCATGACAGCCCACGGGTCCGCCTCCTTGATGGCGATCTCGAAGGGCTTGAGGTAGAGCTCGCGCAACGCCCTCTCGGAGATGGTCTCGTTGACGGTGAAGCGGCAAGTCTCCTGCTCGTTGGCGGCGAAGTGCTTGATGGTGGCGCCAACGCCCTTGTCCTGCAGCCCGCGGATGTACGCCGCCGCCAGCTTGCCCGCCAGCAGCGGGTCCTCCGAGAACGACTCGAAGTTGCGCCCGCCCAGCGGGTGCCGGTGCAGGCACACCGTCGGCGCCAGCAGCACCCGCGCCCCCTTGCTGGCCGTCTCCTCCGCCAGCGCCGCGCCCACCTGCGTCGCGAGGTTGACGTCGAAGGTTGAGGCTAGGCAGACCGACGCCGGGAAGCAGGCGGCAGTGGTGCCGTGCGCGAATTCGGCGCCGCGGGCGCCGTTGGGGCCGTCGGAGGTCTTGAGGGAGGGCACGTTTTTGCTGGGGATGGCGACGGTTTCCCAGAAGTTGGCGCCGGCGAGGAGGGAGATCTGGGGGTGGTTAGTGGGTGCTATTCAGGGCGATTGTGGAGAAGAGGAAAAGGCGAGGGGGAAAAAAAGGAGGGAATGAAGTAGATTCCAAAGCGACATGTTGACGCCGGATGGGACATGGTCTTGCTGCGACGAGATGGAATCATTCGGCTATGCACGTTGTGAATGTGTTGCCGTTCTCTTCTCGATTTCCTCGCGCAGAAAACGGCAACTACAATTCGGTTGAGCAGACATGGCACGACAGAGATTCCACATGGTGGCCAGGCATCGCAAGCTTCTCCTCGAAAGGCTACTCCGCGGGCTCTGGACAACCCCGCTCCCATCGTGGTTTGCTGATTCGCCAACCAGAGTGCTGCTCTGACTCGAGACGGGGGAACAGGATGTGGTTTGAGGGTTCAAGGCAGGACTGATGACAGGAAAGACGAACGTACCTTCTCGTCCAGCGTCAGCGAGGCGAGGATAGCCTCGACGTCGGTAGTGGGAGCCATGGCAGAGGTGAGGGTATCAAAACGAGGGAAGCGGCAGGGAGTAGAGACAGAAGGACCCTCGAGGCGGGCGGCAGTGTTCTTGTATCAGCCATGGCTGGGGGGCTTGGTGCCGTGCGCTCTCCATCGTGTCATTAACTGGCGGTGCCATGTGGATACTGATGCCATTTCTGGCGCGGAACGGGTGCCGAGGACAGTAGACTCTTGGGGAGGCAGGGCCGGGGAATCAGCGGCGCTCGGGAGAAGTGCGGCGCGGGAGAATGCCGGGGGCCTGTTCGAGGCAGACACCGGCGCGTGACTGGCGCATCGCAGGAAGCGATTGGGCGGCGCGGAGTCGCGGAGGGAGGCTTCGCAAGCCCGAACGCATTGGCGAGAGGGGCCCCGGGTGGCTGCCGCTGCGTGCTGCGTTGCCCCGTCCGGCCTGCAGCTGGTTATCGTCGCCTGCGCGACCGGGTTTCCCGTTTGGCCGTGGCCAAGCGCCCCAGGGCTGCTGATTAACAACCGACGTGGAAAGACGTCCCGGGCTTCCGCACAAACCACACCCGACGTCATCCCATTCACCCAGCGCCTCGTGTGCTCGTCTGCCCCGCGTTGTCGCGAGCCCTTCGACTCCGCTCCGCACTTCAGGCTCATCCTCGTGTCTCGTACTCCGCCGGGGCTCTTTCCTGAATGCACTCGCGGTCCGGAGAATAACCTTCTCGGCTTTTACCCAGGGTGACGGGTCAGACACGGCTCGTCGTCGACATCCATCGTGATGCTGAGTTACGTGGCCCTCGGCGGACGAAGCTTATAGGATATGGAGTGCTTGTACCACCGTGTCCAGAGCAGACTCCTCGAGACGGAGCGTCGGTCGTGACGGCGGCTGGCCAGCTTCATCGAGGATCTGACGTTTCGTGATCTGCGCCTCCAACAGCCCCACACCGGATCCGCGCCGGTCAGGCATCCGTGGGAAGGCTCCTGCATTCGAGCAGTTCTCCTCGTGATGCGAGATCCGCCGTTGGCCGTTGCGAAGAGCGTTCAACCGCTGACCGGGCGAGGAAGGCCGCTTATCTGATCCGGGCATTAGCCTGCGGGAGGGACATGCTCCCAGCAACGCAACCCACGCGCTGATGTCCCGTCTGTCGCCGCAAGCAGGAACCCGAGCACTTGGTTCACCAGGCCGCTGTCCAGGCGCGCTGAAAAAAAGAAGCCCGACATTCTCCCGCGCCGCGCTTCACCCGCCGCTGCACCTCCACTCCCTCCACCCACTTCTCCGTCCGGCCCGCTTTGCTGACACTGACAGGCTGGCCGCCGATAGACGCACGTACCGCGCTGACAGTGCGACGGAGCGATTCATTTTGCCTTCGGCACGGCAAAGTACGCCGGGCTTGGCGGGCCATCCGACTCGCCGTCTTGCGGAGCCGCGTTAGCGCCGGGTTTTGCTAATTTAGGGCCCGCCAACGGTGTGCTCTTTGTCAGGGCCCGCGGGTAGGCGGTCAGCTAGACGTGGGTGCTGTGCAAAAATAGGCCCAGCCCAAGCACATCGCCGTCGCGAGTTCAACACCGTGGCCTTGTTACGCTTTCTTGCATCGTGAGCTCGGAGATATGTCCGAGGCGGGTCGCTTATGTCCCACGGCAGGATGCCTCCACTCCGGCTGAATAGCGGGGCGTTGAGACACGCGGTATCCTCCGCGGGCAAGGAGGAATCTCAGCTTCGAAAGCATCTCTCCCGCATCATGTATGTTTGGGGGGGTGCCATTGGCTGGCGGATCTACGGCACTAGTATCAGCGTGGGATTGAGTGCTGCGCATATCTAGTACCCTCAAGCTAACCAACTCCTATCCCTTGGGAATCGCTCGGCTTGCACATAGCTGCCTCGTCACGGTGAGAGGAAGCCCGTCGCCGCGGATTAAGGTTCGAGCTTGCGTCCGCCCGTACATAAACACGCCAGCGTTCAGGCTCACTATCTCAGGCCATGGTACGATTTTGATGCCTAAAGTCATGAGCATGATGTCGGCTTCCACAATGAAGCTGAGAGCCGGCATCATGGTGGTGGTGGTCAGAGCATCTCTCCTACGAGTGACGTCATCGCTCACCCGACGCGTCGCGCCTGCCTCTTTCTCCTTCGCGCGGCGCTCCACCCTACTAACTCCACAACTATCCTTTACACCGCACGCTAACAACGCTCGCTGGTATCTATCGCACACGCTCCTTCTTTCCCTCCTTGGACAGGCAAGTGTGTCTGAACGGTGAAGCTCTCTTGCCGGCTAACCTCAGCACTCACCGACGCATACGGCTCCGGCTTGCTTACGAATTGCAACGACCGCGTCCTCCGTGCGTTGGCCTCGGGGTCTTCAGCCCTGTGTTCTTCCTGCCTCTTTTCTGGGTCTGACGCTTTGACGGCCACGCAGCACCCAGTCCCTCGGTCTTGCCTCTCGCCATCAGCGAGGGAGCGCCATCTCGCTTCGCCCACTCAATTCACTCGCACTGTCATTTCGTCAACATTATCGATCCAACCAGCCAAGCCGAACCTACTCAAAATGAGCTCAAGGCCCTAGAAACAACCTCAAATGTCGCCACATGCCACAAACATAATTCGCTCACAGCTATCGCGTCCATTTCCTAAACACTGTCGCAGACTTCCACGCTCAACTTCTTACCGCCCGGGAGCAGACTGCGATGTGGCTCATGAATAAGCTTACGGGTAAATGCCCATGGCTTACGGGTATCTTTCATCATGATGCTGTGGAAGCGTTATTCATCTCCATTGCAGTACTGCCGTGGACTACTCTAGCAAAGGAGTGGCTTAGCTCGATCCATCGATTCTACCGAATGCATCCGCCACAATCATCCAGGCAGACTATATTCAAGCCCCTAGGAAGAGATTCAATACAAGGATGGTCACAACCCTCATGCCTGAGTACTCCGACTGGGTGGAGGGAAGAACAGAATTACAGTTCACCCAAGACTAGTACGTTCCATCCCAAGAAGAAATGATGCTAAGACTGGTTCATTAGACGATGTGCTAAACTCATTCTTTGCTCACTAGACCGATTTCATAGCAGCCTCGAAGTTGAAAGAGTGGTCTCATCCAATGTCGATCGCGTGCAAGAATCCCTAAATGGTGTCCAAGTAATCTTAAGAATCACCAGCCTACACCTAAGAACCCCAGTCTCAACAAGATTCTAGTAAGTGGAAGGAATGACTGTGCATACTCTTTCTCCTTCGAATCCGAGAACATTTCATTCGCCGCGGTCGACTCTCAACAAAGTTCTGATGCTGATGAATTTCCCAAAACCTGAGGTAAGGGGGATGTAGAAGCCTTTGTCGACGTTCTTGGTATCGGAGGATGTACCGGATTGGATGCATATACAGAGCTGGGTCGCATGTTGACTCCCAAGGCAAGGACCGCTTCTTGGTTTTCACCAACATTCTCCAAACTGAACATTATCTATCCGGAAGGCCAATGCCTTGAAGAATGAGAGAAGAAAAGAGATCACCAATTTCAAGAACAGACTTGATAGGCATGTGCATGAATTCGGGTGTGATGGTGAAGAGTGGGCTAGCCAAATATGGATTGAAGGTATGTACACGACCGTGAATCATTCGGCCCACCCGTCTTCTATCCACCGCACTATATACCACCGCTTTCCTTAGCTAACAAACGTGCTCCTTACAAGAGTTATTCACAATCGTCTTTTCAATCACCTACACTACCGGCCCATCCCGCGAACCAAACATCAACACCTCACCCGTCGCACCGTCCTTCTGCCCTACCACCTCTGGATCATCAATGTGCTTCGCAGACCTGAGCTGCAAGTCATGTAGTGCTTTGCCCGTTATATATCCAGAAATACGACGAGTGGAGCCTCTTATCGCCGATATGCAGAGTTGAAGGAGGAAATGCAAGCTATCCTTCAAGCTTTCCGAAGTTCGATGTTCAAGGAGAAATCACCACGTGCGTGATCAATTGGTGGATGTTTGCAACAAGAACATGCTCTTCACACATAGGACGTCGGAACAGTCGTCTGGATGCAAAATTGCAATGAGGTTTATTTGCGCATGAATGATTTGACTGCCAATAGGAGTGGGCACGTATTGCAGTACTATCTTGACCGCCGAGGTTTCCGGTGACGTACCAACGCACAGGCCAGCCACAAAGCATAAGCACTCGCACCTTGATCGAAGGGCGATTAAACATCAAGTGGGTTCCACAGGTGCAACTTTAGGTCGATTTAACTCGCACGACAGCAGAGCGCAGTCTGTCGCGACTCGGCCATGGATGCATGTCTCCCGATCTCCGCGAGCTTCTGTCATACAATATTTCCCGGTTCTTGCGTCATTGCTGGGATTTCATGCCTCACTCCGCAGCCCACGCGCTCAACTCCCACCATTGCACGCCCACACTGTGGGCTCTTGCCGGATCACAGCTTGTCTTATCGCCATATTCGCAATACCAGAGTGGGACAATGCCACTTGATTGGGCGGGATCCGACGGCTCTGCCCGAGCCCGCGGACCTTAAAACCAGGGCAGCATCCTCTCGCCGTTTTCGCATCTTCTCACTCTGTACCTGACTTTGTACGCCGACTAGCTCTCTGACGGCTGGATTTACGTGTTTCCATATAGCAGTCTCTCAAACTACGGTAGATTGGGTTCAACAATGGCCATCAAAGCAAAGCGGGTTGCGGTAATCGGCGCTGGACCTGCCGGCGCAATCGCTGTTGACGCACTTGTGAAAGAGCAGGCTTTTGATTACATCAGGGTTTTCGAACGAAAAGATCAGGTTGGAGGGTTATGGTGAGTTGACTTCCTCTTCGAGGAGCAAAACAAGCAGTATCTACTCACAGCAATACTTTTCTTGCAGGATTTATTCCCCGCAACTACCGCCTAAGATCCCATCCCTCAGAGCGCTGGTAGAACGTCAAGCCGACGTGCCGATTACAATCCCCTCGCATTTTCCAGCAGAGACGCCCAAGTCTGAGCGAGTCAACAGTCACCAATACCGCTTCTCGGACAATGGCCTGCACCAAGACCTGCACAGCAATGTACCACCAGAGATTATGGCTTATACCCAAGAGCCCATTCCAAAGACTCTCTCAGAGCGCTCGCTAGCTCTTTTCGGACCCGATTCGCCAACGAGACACCACACGGTTATCAAGAAGCATATTGAAGACATATTCGCCCGCGGGGGACACGAGAAGCTCATTGAATTCAACACCTCGGTCGAGCTGGCGGAGAAGAAGGGCGCCGAGTGGATCCTTACCTTGCGGAAAGAGCGCCCGGGAAAAGCCACGGACTACTGGTGGCAGGAGACCTTCGACGCCGTCGTCGTTGCTTCCGGCCACTACTACGTCCCGCACATCCCCAACATCCCGGGTCTGATCGAGTACGACCAGCGCTTCCCCGGCCGAATCCACCACACCAAGCACTTCCGCAGCGCCGACGACTTCAAAGACAAGGTAAACCTCCCCTCCCCATTCCCTCCACCCCGCTCACCAACCCCCGCAGCGCGTCCTCGTCATCGGCGGCTCCATCTCCGCCATCGACGCCGTGCACGACATCCGCGCCGTCGCGGCCAAGCCCATCCACGCGGCGATCCGCAACCCGCTGCCGGCCTTCGGCACGGCGCCGTTCGAGCACCCGCACATCGCGATCCGCAAGCCGGTCGCGCTGCTCGACCCGGCGAGCGGGCGCGTCTACTTCGACGACGGCAGCGCCGTCGACGGCATCGATCGCGTCGTCTTCGCCACCGGCTACGACTTCAGCTTTCCGTTCCTGCCCGCCCTGCGGACCCCGAACAGGCGCATCCCCGGGCTCTACCTGCACGTCTTCGACATCGCGGATCCGACGCTGGCGTTTGTTGGTGCGGTGAGTGGAGTCTCTTCTCGGCGCTTAACGTGTGTGCGTGGTGCATGCATGCGTGATGGTTGGCTGACGAGTGGGGAGCAGGTCTCGGGGTTCACGTTCAAGGCGTTCGAGTACCAGGCGGTGGCGGTGGCTCGCCTTTTCGCTGGCCGCGCCGAGCTGCCGGAGCCGGACGCTATGCGCAGGTGGGAGGCGGACCATCTGGCGCTGCGTGGCGAGGGCAAGCCGTTCTACACGCTGGCGCCGGACTTCGAGCAGTACTTCGAGGCGCTGCGGAAGGTGGCGGGGGAGCCAGCGGAGGGCACGACGGGGAGGGTGTTGCCGCCATTTGATCAGGCGTGGTTGGATGTTTTTGCAAGGGTGTTGGAGACGAGGCTGAGCTATTGGAGGAGGGAGGCGAAGAAGGTCGAGGAGGAGGAGACGGGGAAGGGGGTGAGGGCGAGGCTGTAGTCAAGTCATCCGACGTGTTTCTGATTGATTAGTTAGTAGGATAAGCCAACGCAAACGTTAGACAATGCCAAGAAGCATGGATTAATCTTGCTCGTTGTTTGGAGGAAGCCGCATGTCAGCCTTGCTTGTGGACAGGCTCATTTCTTGGACCTTGGGTTCGTCGAGTTCCGTGCCCTTCACACCTTTTGGGTTTTCGGAGAAAACCTGCGCATTACCTTCGTCGACTTCGTCAGCCCGCGACTAAAGATTACATGTTCGACCCTGTGTTCTGGATGTTGTCCTGATGAATGCATCAGGGTGCGCTCGTCACGTGCCTGCATCCACCCCTACCAACAGTACGAATACAGCCTCGCTATTCTCCTAAACGTATTTCCCCCTTCCTAGTTCAACTTCTACCCTCATCCCACGGTAGTAGACCGCCTAGAGCGATAGGTGAGGCTCCTGTGATCTCAATGCAAGATAGCTGCTAAATCTGTTCTAGCGCGCATCGCAGTAGGTCCAACCCACACGTGCTTGTCCGACGTACCAAACAGCCGGCGATGCTCTGCGAGAACGACTAGCAGGAGACCATGTCCACTCCAGCCTACACAACCTACCGACTGTGTGGAATACCAAGGGGATCTTCCAGAAAGGATGTGCGAACACTTGTACAGAGGGCCGTGCGTTGCGACGACGACTCGAACACCCGAGTTGGCTCGTTGGCGAACGAACTTTCGGAGCCTGGCGAAATGGTCGCCACGTTGTCCTTTGAAAAGACTCCTGAAGTTCTATCTGGTTCAAGTACGGCTGGACAATGGCGCTTCGAAGTTCCACTCGATGAGTCGGGCGAAGCTAAGGATGTCCTACTGTTTGACACACACTTCCATGGCTGCACGACTCTACAATGTCCTCCCGAGGAAGACTGGAAAATGGAGTAAGGAGAAACCCCACGAATTTTATCCCAGAATGCTAACGTGAAGTGCACAGTTTGATCGCCATCTCTGGTCTGGGTGGCCACGCCTTCGGATCTTTCAAGAGAAAGGGCGAATCTTAAATGTGGTTGCGAGACGATCTTCCCAAGAGCTTTCCCAGAAGCAGAGTGATCATTTATGGCTACAACTCTAAGCTGCATGGGAGCCTGTCAGTCCAGAGCGCAACGGACATCGCAATGAAATTTCATGCAGCCATGACGGACATCCGCTCCGTCCCGAGAAACCATTGCTACTACTCGGCCATAGCCTTGGCGTAATAGTGATCAAAGAGGTCAGGCAACCATACGCAGCATCTAAATCAAGTGCACCAGTATACTGACATCGACTTTAGGCGCTTCATATGATTCGAACCAGTGAAGATCAAGTCGACAAAGTCAACTTTGGATCAATCTCTGGGATTCTCTTCTTTGGTGGGCCTAATCAGGGAACGGACATTCAATCACTCATTCCTATGGTTGGAGATGGATTCAACCGCGGGTTTCTCCATACGCTTGAATCACAGTCCCCCGTCTTGCGTACTCAAGCTCAACAATGGTCCCAGACCGACGCCGACTTGAACTGCAACATCATCAACTTCTATGAGACGCAAGCATCCCCGACTGCTAGATTGATGGTAAGGTTAGAGCGGCTGCTAAAGGGGACTCTGCAGGATGACGGTACTTGGACTATGACCGGGCCGCCAGCATTGCTAGTCGATTCCCACTCAGCTACACATGGCCGACTCAGGAATTTAAACGGCCGCCGAATTCATCCTATCGATTGCAGCCATAGCGATTTGGTCAAATTCTCAAGTGCATATGATGAGGCATACAAGACTGTGCTTAGGTACCTCCGGTCAGTCGATGCCGAAATTGGCCAACGAAGGACGAGTGAGCATGAGACCGTGTTTTTACGCAAGTTCAGTCATTAACTTTGGAAGCTTTCTCGCCGAAGCTGAATGAAGATCAACAAGGTAAGCTTGGATGAATAGATTGAAAATAAGTAATTGAGTTTAATACTCTCGTGCAGCCTGCCTTAAATCGCTTGGATTTCCCGAACAGTATGATCGCATGGACTCGCTCGATCCCGACGACCGAACGTGTGACTGGCTGATCAAGAACGAGGTCTTCAACTCATGGCTTAACAGCTCAAAAGGACTCCTTTGCATCCGCTGAAACCCTGGATCTGGAAAATCGATGGCCATGAAACGCGCTCTGCTCTACTTCAGGAACCGATCGGACCCAAACGAACTGGTCGTTTCCTTCTTCATCCACGGGCAAGGCACAGACCTCCAGAAATCCTCCTTAGGACTCTACCGTTCTCTTTTACATCAGCTATACTCGCGTCTTCCGGACAATTCCTCTGAAATTACGGAAAGTTTTCAAGAGTATCGCAAAACGATGAGTGGTGGCTGGCGGTGGATGAGTGGTGAAGTTTGACGCCTCTTTCTGGAAAGTCTTCCCGTTATGAGCAGACGGGCTCCAACCATTCTTCTTGTGGACGCACTCGATGAGGCTGGAGAAGTCGAAGCAAGAAAAATTGTCGGCGACATGAAAGTTCTAATGGCCTCTTTGAAAGATAACGGAGCGAGACTTCGCATTTGTTTTTCTTGCAGGCACTACCCGCACATAACTCTCGACGGTGGTAACACTCTGATTGTAGAAAACGCCAACGGTCATGACATCAGGACGGTGTTTACCTCTCGGATTGATTCAACTATTTGCTTCGAAGAATCTGAGAAGGAAATGATCAAATCTGAGATTATCCGCCGTTCCGCAGGGATGTTTCAGTGGGCGTCCCTAGTTTCTGAGATCGTCATCCAAGCTAGAGAAACTGGTGATCCATTCCGAGTTGCTCTGAAGAAAGTACAACAAGCACCAGCGGGCCTGGATCGACTTTACGAATCTTTACTGCGTGTCGAAGACGACCATCGCAAGGATAAGGAGTATTCCCAAGCTCTCAAGTTGTTTCAATGGGTCATGTTTCAAATGAGGCCTCTATCCTCTGAAGAGATGCAACATGCGCTGGCGCTTGACTGCGAAATGACCCAGCAATCCATCTACGAATACACCAAGGAAGACGAATTCATCGACAGCAAAAAAGACATGGAAAACAAGTTGAGGAATCGATCGAAAGAACTCATTCGATTCCAAGGTGATACACGCTCACGTGGAGCTGAGTTCATCCATCAGTCTGTCCCTGACTTCCTCCTACGTAACGGTCTGATACTTCTGGCCGGTGAAAATGCAAGGAACCCAAGACAACTTGCTCACTTCCAGCTTTCAAGATCTTGTTTAAAGTATCTATCCATGGAAGAGGTCAGAAATCACTTGCAAGAATGTTCCAAAACGCAAAAACATACTGAGGACTGGCAAAAACTCCAAGCAAATATATTGCAGAAAAAATGTCCATTCATTTCCTACGCATGGAAAAGCTGGGCATTCCATGTCAGTGGCGCGAAAGTTAAGGCTACCGGCAGTGGTGACGACTTCGATAACGACATTTTGAAATTCTTCCAGTGGCCCCGTGAAAAGCCCTTAATAACCTCTTGGACATTAATTTGTCTATTCCTTGGATCCCCATTGAAGCGGGTACTTGCTCCGGTTCCTAATTGTAGCAAAGTGGATGATCTTGCAAAGTGGCAAGAAAATTGGCATATTGTTGAGAGGAGGGCTGGGGAGGTCCCCTTATATAGCCTCCTCTTGCGCTAACTATAGATGGACTAACATACAATGACGTAATTTGCTACACTAATCCTATCGAGTCACCCAAATGGCCAGCCGACCGTAAATCAACGTTAGCTCATGTTCTTGCGTTTTGCGGCCTAACAACTCAGCTTCAACATATTCGAGAATTCCACAGAGTTTTTTGTTTGCTTCGTGGCTGCAAGAACCCTCTCAAAGCTAAGGACTCTATGGGGTGGTCACCTATGGCATTTGCGCTCCTCAATCAACAAAACACAACAGTACAGTTTCTCATTGAATGCGGAGCCAAGGTGAACAGCGAAATACATGCAGAGCAGCCGCCGTGGATTATCCAACTGAGTCCATTCCACATAGCCAGCATGCTTGAAGACCCAGATGTTGTCACTATTTTACTCGACGCCGGTGCTATGGTCAACCCTCCAACGAGACTATTTCTCAATACCCCACTTCATTTTGCTGTAGAGCTTGGTAACAGAGCCACTGCAAAAAGACTTCTTGAGGTAGGAGCGGACGTGAACGCACACGTAGCGTATGGAGATACGGCGCTACTGCTTGCAGTCAAAGGCAGTCCGCCAAACTACGACATGATATCCGACCTCCTGGACTATGATGCAAATGTGAATTTCGGAGGACGTTACAATTCGCCTGCTGATGAAGCTGTTAAACGTGACGACACGTTCCTCATCGAATTATTTATCCAGCGAGGAGCCTTGTCGATCAAGAAGCGGGAGCAAATACTGCTACATCTAGCCATTAGATATCGGAGCAATGACTCAATCAGGTTGCTACTTCGATTGGGAGCAGACGCGAATGTCAAAATCGGGTATAGGATGTCTTCACTACTCTTTGCTACTTCCGGTACTTACCGAAACAATATCGAAGCTATTGAGCTATTGGTTCAATCAGGAGCAGACGTAAATGCGAAAGACAGCTTCGAAAACACTCCTGTCGAACGGTGCGAGAAAGTAGACGCCGCTGGTCTTCTCATTGTTACTATAGAATCGTGCTATATAGATGTAATGATCGGATTTACGGAAATGTGCATAAGCAGGATCGACAAGGAGTGTAAGAGTTAGTGTATGGTGCAGCAAGTAGTAAGACGCATGTAGAACAAAGGGATGAAAGCACGTGATTGCGGGCCAATGTGGTTGACAACTCCTTTGTCTAATACCGCAAGCCAACACCATTTCAAAACAGTCGAATATTTGCTTCAATCGGGAGTAGACGTGAACTCAACGGCTAAAGATGGATCGACTCCGCTTCTTCGGGCACTAGCTTTGCAAGGCTTACCATATCTGCCATCCGACGACGGCGCTGTTGGTCGATGCCTTCTTGAAATGGTTGAGGTACTGATCCAACATGGAGCGAACATATCCGCGGAGAATTCCGAGGGGAAAACAGCGTTGGATTACGCAGTTTCAGAATGGAGCGATTACCCGGAGATTGCTGGTTTTTTGCGCGAAGTGGCAGAAAACAGATCAACAAGAAGGTCTGAAGAGCAAGAGACCTGAATGGGGAACCTGGGAAGTCTTCTGAATAGCGAAAGTGAAGGGGGAGGTATTTATTTTGTCTATCAGCCCTTTTGTGGTAATTTTCATCCATGTGGCAAAAACAATTTGTCGTTTTCAGTTCCATACCTTTTAGCATTTGGCGTTGTGCGGCGTTATTGGTAGTTGGGAGAGATAAGGCTACAATTATTGAATTGAAATTTGCACAAAGATATTGGGCCCCCAGGGTCGATTTATATCACTTGAGCCTAGAGTAGTCTTGGTGGATGAGGTTTCAATCTCTTGGCGAGAAATTATGGATCAAGCTGCGCAGATTTGACGAGAAAAGACAAACGTAACGAACAAATGTACAGTGATTCTGATAGAATACTCAAGATTTAGTGGGCATGTCATCAGCTAATCGAGACGTGCTGAGTGCCCGGCTGTCCGTGCGGAACGCATATCTCCACACCCCCATGCTCCCATACTCCAACACAACCGCCGACTCTATCACTTTCACAGAGTCTCGTAATAGTACCGCGTCGCCGAGTCATACTCAAGCACGACCTCAGCCTCCATATGCCGCTCCTCAACCACGCACTGCAGCCACGGCTGCAACTCAAACGCCCCCGGCATAACGCCCGGCACCATCACGGCCGCGCAATACGCTCTCCGGTCCGCGCCCGGCTCCGCCGCCAAGAGCATCACGAGGCTGCGCCCAGCCCCGCCCGCCACGAGTCTGCTGGTGCCCTCGGGCGGCGCCCACGCGACGACCATGCCGGGCCGCAGGCGCTGCTTGAACGGGAGCGCCCGCATCTCCGCCCGAGGCTCGCGGCTCGAGGGCGTTGCGGAGGCTGGGAGGCTGGCGGCCGGCTGGGCTTCTTCGGGGCGCGATGACGATGCCGCCGCCGCAGGGGCGCGCTGGGAGTCGATGTGGAGCCGCCAGAACTTGGCTTGGAAGGCGATGGCTTGTTCCGTAGACACGTCTGGCGTCTTCAGGCATCGTTCGATGAACTCTGGGGTTGGGAGTTGGAGTAGTTGCTTGCCAGTCTCGAAGGGGGCTAGTAGGTTGGCCGACACGGGCGGTGTACCTGACTATCATGGTGGTTAATTCTTGTTTTGCCTGCCGCGGAGGAATCTCGAAAGAGGTGGCGAAGGAGGACTTACACTCTTCACGATCCAATCTTGAAGATGGTGGTTCGACCAGGTGATCGGCTTTGCTGGGTCATACTTCAACGGGATCGCCTTCGGGGAGACGACCCGTAAGAGCTCAGCGTATCTCAGAGTGTTTTTAGAGGCACCCAAATCCGCGAGACTGGGGTTGAGGCACGCGATGACGGCTGTCTTGCAGCTGCGGACGGCAGCCGGGTCGAAAACGTGCTTGAGCAGCTTCGTCAAGGCGGTTTGACGGAATGGAATATACGCGTTTCGGCCCAGTGTTGCCTTAGCCACCCCGCCGAGCCCGTCCAGCTTGGCGGCGCCGCGGATGCAGTCTTTCAGAACGGACAGGCTGGCGTTGATCTCGCGGGCCTCTTTCATTCGATCTGATGAATGGGCACAGACGTCTCGGGCAGCTTCAGAGCCTGCGAGGTCGACGAGGAACAGCAAACCATCTTCGGCTTGTGGGAGGGAAGGATTCTCAAGCCGGATCTTGCAGATGGAGTGAGATCTGGAGGAGGCGTCGTTTTTCTGCGTCGAGGCTGTTTGCCGAAGCGAGGCAGCGTAGTTGATATGCTTGATCATTGAAGCCGAGTCGACAACACGATACTCCGAAGCGCCGGCCAGATGAGTCGTGCCGAAGCTGTCTTCGAGGATAGATACCGCTTTTCGGGCGTTGAGCAGGTCAAAGGCCGAGTTTCCCGCAAGCTCGACGATGGAAACGAAGATGTTGCGGGTGCCCTCCGACGCGCCACAAAACAAAGCGTTCGCAACGAGACGCTCCAGGCCGCTGACAGTGTGGGTCTTTCCGGAGCCGGTCTGTCCATAGGCAAAAATAGTGGTCACGCCGCCTGACCACGCCCACGGGATGAGAGGGTGTACCATGTCGTCGTAGATTGCTTCGGTCGTAATGTCGGTGGAGAAGGCCTTGTCTACAGCATAACTAGATGACTATTCATGGGTTAGCTGCGAGCGTTGATCGTGCAGGCCAGGTCAGTCCTACATTCAATGCTGCTGTTCCCCGGACAGTCTTGCGCAATTCGTGAAGATCAAGGACTCCGGGAGCTCTATCGCGCGGAAAGATTCCAGCCACAGAACCCTGGGAGACCTCATCAGGGAGAAGCGGACGAATGCGAGCGGCGATGACTATGGGCTTCGATTTGTCCTCGTCTGCGTGGCTGGTTTTGGGCGCTGTAAGCTGGAAGCTCTCGATGAGCTTGAGATAAAGCTGGGTGTTATCGAGCAGGAATTGATCCATCATGAAGGCTCGTCGACAAGGTCAGCGCCTCCTCCTGAGCGAAGCTGTGATGTAGGAAGGAGTTTGAACGAGAAACGAGAAGGTGCCGGAGCCAAAGTGATAACGAAAGAGAGAGACCATCTCGGTTGTGACTATACCCCATATGGCTAGATCGTGTTGAGCGCACGGCTCGTAAAACTACGAAAGTGGAAGTGATACGAACCGTGCGGCAGTCAGGGCAGGTACAGCGTTGCGCATTGGTCCACGATGCAGTGCACGGCTCGTAAAAGCCCGAAAAGAGGTTGTCGAGAATGTTGAGCAGTCAAAAATTTAATTTCTCATGCGATTGAAATATTCCCATACGCCGAATCTCCCCAAGTCGGCGACAGCCATCCTAAAGCTCTCTTGAAAGCCATGCTTTGTTTCTCACCCACAGGCCTCAGACACAGACACAGTGGATCTGCATTCGGCCGAGGTCGCTTCAAGCAGCTCAAGTAAATATTTTACACCATGGCCTCGTGCATAAGTCTCAAACAGTCGACGACTCAGCTGTATACAGATCAGCCATGAGCAGCCCACCAGACCCTATAAGAGGCTGCCGTTTCCAACACACATCTTCGGACTCCGCTTGAACCTCAGCTGCCTCTTCAACTGACTGCCATTGTCCCGTCACCCCGTCTTTTTCCAGATACCGGAACACGATGCGCTCGCCGCCATCTTCGAAAACAAACTCCCTCCTCCATAGACGCTGCCACTGCTCCGTAGACGTGCCTTCGACTGCATTCGCCTGTTCCACGCCACGATTCCGCAGGGCTAGCACGTGTAGCGAGCGCGTGTTCCACAATCCATCCTGGCCCGGGTAGTCCTTCAACATCAAGATCGCTTCGTCGCGCGCCAGCGGGTCGCGGCAGAAGAACGCCAACAGGAACAAGTTCCACGTCAGCCCACACTGCAGCGACAAGAGGTGGGCCGGGTTCTCGGTCTCGTGCCTGGCCGTGCGCAATGCAATCTCGGCCAGCGACAGGTACTCGCGAAACGAAGCCGTCCGCGCGCGCACCGTCTCGACCTGGAGGTACTGGGGCGGGTCTTCGAAGAGGTACGCGCCCAGGTACTTCAGCCGCAGATGGATGGCTTTGAGGTACGCTGGCGAGCCCGCCGTGGACATGATGACCCGGTTGAAGAGCGGGAGGAACGCGGCGTCCAGCGCTTTCATCTCCCGCTGCGAGTTCTCGCAGAACTCTCTGATGCGGGGGTTGCCGAGGAGGTTGTGGTAGAAGCTGTCTAGAACACCTTGGTCTTGAGAGCCGAGGACGCCCGATGTTTGCATCACGTCCGCCATGATTGAGATCATTGCCGTTTGTCTTTGTCGAGTGATGGCCCAATACCGCTCGGCTTCATCGAGGCTGTCAAAGGAGATCGGAATGTGGTCAATATCTGCGGATAACCAAGATAGCTGGCTAAGACGTATCATGAACGACTCCAATGTTTGTTGGTTGTTCCGCAGGCCCTTTGCAAGGTGAGGAAGTGGCGGGCCATGGCCAACTCTATCGCGGAGAACGGTACGGGCTTGTATTGCTAGGTGCACAAAGATGTCTGCTACTGCTCTGAAGAGAGGCTTCGGATCTGGCGCGAAATTGGTAACTTGGTCATTTACACTTTGATCTGTTAAGACGGCCAACAGCAGAGTCAACCCATGGTTAACGTGATCTAAGGCGGCCTTTCTATTGCCTCGGAGCGTTTCGAAAAATATAGAAAGTACCGATAGAAAAATAGCATCCCGTATAGAGGCTTTCTGGCTCTGAAGCTTTAGAGCATGGCAGTAGTACGTAACGGCATGGAAATAATGGGCGTCGTTTCTAGCTGCCTTAGAAGCGGGTTCGGATTCTGCGCTAAGCGAATTGGACTGTTGATGCCATTTACTTAGCGAGCCAATAGCCATTGCTGCATTCTGAAGCGTGGTGCTACTGCGGGCAAGTTGCGGCAGAGTTATAGCCCACAGATCACCGCCAGATGCCGCGTTGTTCCAGGATCCTTGCACCAGATCCACGAACGTCTGAAAGTAACGCATGCTGGCAGCATCCTGGAAATGGAGAGGTTCTGGATCAAGCTGTCGCTGTAGTCTTGGGGTTGCGCCATGAATCTGCTGCCTGGAATCCCAGCAGAGCTGGCCAGCGCTAGCGGGCTTCTTCAGTCCGACAACATAACCTTCGCAACGGCCACGGCTTCTGATACAATTGTCGCAACTCGGCTTGGCCTCGTCACATTTGATGTGACGCTTCTTGCAGGTGATACAACCTGTTCGTACTTTGCTTGTGCTCGTACGGGACAGCTTTGATTTGCTATGTTGGACTGAATCAGTTTGCGGCACGAAATTCTTCTCAGACAAAGATCTTGCGGAATGTTAGCTTTGCTTTCTCGTTCACCACCCAGATTCAACATGGGCTCACTGGGAAGAATTCTTGGACGTTGCAATCGCCCAGCCCTCCATGATAATCCGTCGTCCAACATAGTCTGCGCCGCGAAAGCAGGCGGGATGGAAAATGTATGCCAAATTTGAAGCCCCTGAACGATATACCCCGCCTCCATCACGTGAGTGAGCGCGTTAAGCCCCATCTAGGATAGCGCTCTCATCCATACCAGCTCGCCAGAATCCTACCCAGCGTTTGGACTCCAGACTAATACTCGAGTCATTGGCTACAATGATTAATTCAGTTGCCTATAACGTAAGAACAATTGCATACAAATATTTTGAACCCTAGGGTACACAGCCTCTGTGTTTCTAAAGACTAAAGGCTCACGCGAGAAGAGGTGCCGCAGGATCAGCTACACCAGGGCCCAGCAGAATCGCACGAGCAGTTATCTGTCACGGAATAGCCAATATCGAATACATATAAGCAAGTAGTGTAATTTCAGGCTTGAAGTCAAGTCCCGCTTGAGCCTGAAGGTTATGCACATGCTTGTTCGCGCAACGAGAGCGCCGAAAAACCACTTCCCGTTAATAGCTTTACCTCGTAGCATATATATTCGAAACATGCTATAAGGCTCGTCTTCTCTCATAGTGATCAGAATATTTGCTTAAGCTGATGAGTGGTTATGAGTACACCGGTTACGAGAGGACCGGAAGCAAGCAGAAGGAACATCAATTTTGCTCATTCAGAGGGTGACAGATGGAAAATATCCTATAAAATCGAGGAAAGCCATTACACTACCATTCCAGATCCGCAGCAAATTCTTTGAAAATAGCATGGTCTCCCTAACATGACAGCCGTCACTTCGGTAAGTCATCTGTAGAATATACTGATAGATGTCTCAAGCATAAGCCGTAACCGATGCCCACAGCAGACGGTGCGTCAAGACCTAATCTGCACGACATACCAAACCCGGAGAGCAGGCAAGAGGAGTGAGGACATTACGGCCATCCGAGAAGAGGCGCCCAGCCAACGACCAGGTTCGTAGATCCAGCGTGCCACTGACAACAGACCGCAACACCGCGAGCGGCCACAAGCCAACGCCAAAATCCAAGCAGCACCGCCATCCACGAAGCAACACCAAGCGACAAAAGCCCCCAGCGCCGCCGCGCCAAACCCGGTAGTTTCAAAAAACCCTCATCGAGAACCCAAACGCGCCGCCCCTGCCCGCCCATCCGCCGCCGGCGGCCTTGGCCCGCGGCCGAACTCTGATCCCCACATTTTCCGGGGCAGAGCGCACATCTCTGCCTCTCGCGCGGGTGGCGATGCGGCGGGAACGGCGGGAGTAGGCGCGGCCGATCTGCACGGACGGCGCGCGCGCGTTTATTGCGCATGCGCACTACCCACACCCAACCCCCGGATCGGCTTGGGGTGGCCGGTGATTGGAGGCGTTCGAGAACTTTCTGCGAGATTGACGATCCTGCGGGCGGAAGGGGGGAAACGCGTCGGCGGTGACGGGCGGTGGGCGGCGGTGGGGAGATGTGTTTCGGGGAGAGTGGGGGTGGTGGCCGAGGTGGTCAAGAGAAATATATTGGTGTGAAGACTTCAGTTGATTTTGAAGAGCGTGGCGCTGAGATGTTGTGCTTGGCTCTGCAAAACGATGGTTTGCGTAAGGAAAAGCAAGAACAGCAGGGCGTGCGAAACAGACCAGGGAAAGTGGCAGGGGAAATAAGGTTTGTGACCGCCCGCTGGGGGGTCTGCGCTCTGCTGTCAGAAGAGTAAAAACGTAGATACGCGGGGCACAGGGATACGGTTCCTCATGGCCACTAAATAAGCACTATTGCCTTGCTGCACTCTTCATGCCTTAATTCCTCACATCGTGGTCGCGCTATCCTGGTGCTGCAGGAACTATGCAGGTCCGGTTAGCCCAGGCTACCACCGTGTCTAAGGGGCTCTAAGTAAGCCTTAGCACGTGAAGTCCCTAGTGATGCAGAACCCGTTTCTCGTATTCGAACCTCTCCAATTCGGCCGCTCATCTCACTGGACAAACTATGAGCCACTTCCTGCCTGACGTCGGCCAGCGTAGGTCCCGTCAGAAAAGACGTCTAAATTATGTACAAAGCATAGCTTCCGCCGCTACTTTCCTCAATCTGCTCTAAACGCATGCCACTGTATCGTAGGCGCAGAGCGGACACAAGCCGTTCCGTCACGATCCACGTGGATCCTTCCCTCCCGGACTGAAGGCCTGACTGCTTTTGGCCGCGGCTAGAACGCTTCGTATTGTTCCCTCGAGATCCGCGCTCAAACTCAGTCCGGCGATGCTTGGCTGTGTTCAGCTCTCGCTGGATCGGAGCCTGATCTGACCATCGTGCCACTTCAAACGCCGTTCGCCTCTCCAAACGTGCTCGCGCCCACTCTCCACCCCACCCAGTCCCACTAGGCTCAAGCAATTCCATGTCTCAAGCTATGGTGCTTGTCTGTATTGAATGTCCAAGCTTTCCGCCGAACCGTTCATGGTTGAATAGGTGGCTGGCTGTCAACTAACGAATAACGGTCCCGCTCTGTTGCTCCATCGAAAACGGCGGGACCAGGCGCCACGTGGAAATGCGTAGCCGTTGGTGTCTTGAGGCGTCGGGGGTCGGTCGTCCGCGTCTGCGTGAGCACGGGTAGCTGGTGGACACAAATGAAGCGAAAGCTCTTGTCGATACTTTTGGAGCTGGTAGATTCGGCTGCATGAAGGCCCGAGGCGAAGATGGTGACAGGGCGCTGAACCGAAAGGAAATTTTAGAGACACTTGCTCGAGGATGTAGAAGGTAGGCGGAGAGAAGTAGAAAGAAAAAGGAAGCAATGGGTATGAAGAAAAGAACGTCCCAAAAACCAATGACAACGACGATGAATGCTTGCCTTCCCATGACAATGCCGCCCGATCATAACGTCATACTGGTATCCCAAAAAGCCCGCAACCCATCTCGCAGAAACAAACCGCCCACCAAAAGAACGAACGCCAGCCCACCCCACAATGCCCTCCCTCCCTCACACCATCCGATACATCTCCAAATCCTCCCCCTCCCACTTCCCCCCGCCCTTAAAACTGCTCTCGCTCCTCCCCCTCACTAACGTCCTCTCATCCACGCTCCTCCCC
>RKSS01000928.1:30850-47624 GCA_009829855.1 Neofusicoccum kwambonambiense | reverse complement strand
AACTGGACTGGCTCAAAAAAAAAAAAAAAAACGAAGGAACGCTTATGCTCGGCTCTTGCCTGCCTGCTTCTCGCTCAAAGCATCGTCTACGCCGTCTTTCTTATTCATGACCATCCTCATGGCGAAAGCAGCGATCAATGCGATCTCGAGGATCGCGGACGTGATGGCCAGGCCGAATCCGACGCTCTGCAATCATAATTAGCAAGAACTGAAGAAGCGTTTGGAAGGGCAGCTCACCTGCTCCGTGCAGACGCGCGCAATCTCAAAACCGCCCACGACGTCATCAGACTTGTGGTCGCACGAGTACTTTCCAAGACTATCGCCGTCGTCGCCCGTCTCGAACAGCTTGTACACCACCAACGCGCCGATCCACGCCCCGACGAAGAAGATGCCCATACCGATCCTGACGCCCGCCAGCCGCTTCACCGGCTTCATGAAGCGCTCCCGCAGGCTCAGGCCCCAGACGACGATGCTGCAGCAGAAACTACAGAAGCCGACGGCCAGGAGCAGCCATGTCGGCAGGAGGCTGAGATCGGACGGCCAGACCGGATGAGTGGCGACCGAGTAGTCGATTGTTCCTGCGACCTTGAGGCCGCCGTAGAGGCTGAGGCTGTGGCCCATAAGGATGGCGACGGCTCCAGACATGACCAAGATCAAGGGTAGTAGGGTCCACTGCACTAGCCGGGGCCAGCTGCGGCTGTCGATGGCCGTGAAGCGTGCAGCGGCTGCGGCATTGGTCTCGGAGGCATCTGAGAAGCGGGAGCGGGTAGTTGGGGCCGGAAGGTTGGCTGGTGGCGGGGGCAGGGTTGGGGGCCGGTTGGGCTGCGGCGCCAGGGCGGGAGCATGTGGGTCATTGAGAGGGACTTCTTGAAGGTCGGCTTGGGTGGTGGCCTGGTTGAGCGGGGATGACGTTGCGTCGTGCGAGGTTACTCGTGCGTGGCTAGGATTGAAAGGAGGCTGCCCTCGCGAGGAGGATCCTGTTCCGGGCCGGTAGTCGGGTCCGGAGCGAGGGGAAGATGCGGCTGCTGGGCGATAGTCTGGACGAGCGGGAGAGGAGCTGCCTTGCCGAAAGTCGGATCGAGAAGGAGAGGACGTCACTTGCCGATAGTCGGAACGCGAGGGCGACGACGTGCCAGGGCCTGGGCCAGGTCGAAAGTTTGAATGAGAGGAAGAGGCTGTTCCTGGTCGGAAGTCCTGTCGGTTTGATGATGACGTGCCGGGCCGTGGCGCGTACTGCTGAGGCGAATATTGCTGGGGCGAGTATTGCTGAGGCGAGTATTGTTGAGGTGAGTATTGCTGAGGTCCGGGACGGGAGAAAGACCGTGATGAGCCCGACGAGCCAGGGCGCGGGTCCTCTGCAGTGAATGGAAGGCGAGGCTGCTGTATGGCCTGCGAAGGGTATGTTCCTGCGGCTGCCGGCGCTGAGGGAGGGAAGGGAATGATGTCGTTGGTGCTTGGGGTTCGCTCAGGTCGTCGAGGTCTCGGACGGTACGGCTGAGGGTAAGACATTGCTACAGAGAGCGTGGAGGGCGGATGGCAGCGGGAAGTGTTCTCGAAGGGACCGGAGGATGAAGACCACGCCGAACCGACTGGCCGCGGTCGTTGAGCGTGGGGAAACGAAACAAAACAGGGCAGGTGCGGGCTCAGAGACGTCAGGCAAGGGCAAATGACAATGCTGGAAAGAAAAAAGGTAAAGCACGCAAGGTTTCACCAGTCACGCCTCCCCGTGGCAGTCGGTTTGGAGCTTATCAGAAAGGATCGAAAGGGTCAGGCAGAGGAGCCGGGGGGGGCATTCAGCCATATAGGCCCGGGCAGACAGCGCGTCCCCACAGCTGCCGCAACTAGACGAGGCCGGCAAACGGGCGCCACAGCCCCCAAGGCGGGAGTTGGCATCACTTCAGGCAACACAGGCGAGCGGCTGGGAGGGCAAGTGGGCCGATTGCGCGCTCTGGGGCGGGAGCGCAAGGAATATCTCCCGTAGGGCTGGGGTGCCTGAGCAGGCGCATGGGTCCGCGGATGCGCAATGGCTGGCCGGGTCCCTATTTTAGATTAACGCAAATGAAGCAGTGAGGTCTGCGGCGTTGGAGTCGCGTTGGCGGGCGGCCTGGCGGGGGCGGGCCCGTATTTTTGGCAGCCAGCCGGGCGGCGGCCGCGCGCGAGTCTATCCCGGCATTGGCGAGGTGTGCAGCTGAGGGCGGGCAGCGGCGAGCGTTGCGGAGGACGCAGCCGGGGCGTTTGGTGGAGTGAACAGGCGCAGGCGCATAGTGGAGAGCTGGCCGGAGATCTGAAACGACGCGCGACTCGACGGATCAGCGTTAGGTAATCCGCGCGGTGCGACACGTCAACACCAGCCCAATCTCCGTGCGCCGGTGAAGGGCGGCGCGGGAAGGGGCCCGGCAGCGTGAGGCAGTGGCTTGTTTGGAACGCGCCGTCGGCATGCCGTCTCATGTCGTGCAGCCGTGCGGCCAGGCGGCCGGCCGCTCCACGACGTATAACATCGGCATCCCTCCTCGCGCCCGCGTTTGATGCACATGAAGCGCGCATCGCAGGACGCCGCCTCGACCCTCTTGCGAGTCGCCTATCGCGCGCACGCCGCTGCTGGCCGCCGCCCAACGCCTGTCTGCGAAGCAGCAACCCGCCCTGCTCTCCCGCGCGCGCACCATGGGCCGCGGCGGTGAGTTTGAGCCTCACACCCCCAAGCTTTGCGCGCAAGCTTGTGCTCAGTCCACCGCTTATCCACTGCGTCCGGACTGCGGCTCCCAGTTTCGGCGCGGAGCTCGGGTCCTGGGCTGAGACATGGTGATTTCTCCTGAGGAGCGACTCATGCACGGCAACGCGTCCTGCTGCGCAGCCTACGCTGACGACGCCGCACTTGCAATTAACTATCAGGCCCACGGTGCTGTGCCTTTCCTGCAGCCGGGTGGATTGCGATCGGCCTGTCCCGGATTTGCAAGATCAGAGATGCGAGATCGAAGTCAACAGCGTCGCGCATCACCACTCCACGCCTATATCCGAGCTCTCTGGGAGCACACACAGCCCGCATCCATGCGCTGCCACACGTGCTCCTCCTAGCCTTGGCCGTGGGAATGCGAGAACCGCCGAAGCTGCGTACGAGACTGTCCTCGTGCTAGTTCTAATTATAGGACTCGATGAAGCCGCGCGGAGCTGGAGCTCGAAAACGGGAATAAAGCTGGTGATGATCTGCATTATTCGTCTAGACCGGTCGATAGCTCTCCCACAACTTGCAACCACGTCTTTCGTCTGTCCAGTTTCGACACAAAGTTCAGAGCGCTTTCGCTGCCGGACGAATACTTCAGGGCCCCACGCACTCTTTCGCGCCAGCCCCCAGCTGGTGTTTGATCCGCATTATTCGTCTACGCCAGTCGATAGCTCTTCCGTAACTTTTTATAGCCGTCTTAATGCTTCTGCTTCTAATTGAGGAGAGAGAACCCCATGCACCCCACTATCCAACAGCCAGCCGTCCAACATTACGGGTTCAGCCGCTCAATCTTCCACCCACCCTCAGCGCTCTCATCCTTAGTGTACCTGAACCGATCATGCAGCCTGCTCTCCCTCCCCTGCCAAAACTCCACCTCCCGCGGCACAATCCTAATCCCACCCCAAAACGGCGGCACAGGAATCTTCTCCTGGCCCGCAAACCGCTCCTCGACCTCCTTGACCCTCCCCTCCAGCATCTCCCTCCCCTCCAACGGCTCGCTCTGCCTGCTCGCCCACGCCCCAACCCTCGACCCCCGAATCCTCGTATCGAAGTAAACCTGACTCTCCTCCGCGCCCAGCCGCTCAACCGGCCCCTCAACCCTGACCTGCCTCTCCAGGCCCTCCCACCAGAAAGACAGCGCGGCCTGCGGGTTGCTGGCCACGTCGGCGGCCTTGCGGCTGGTGCCCCAGTTGCTGTACACCACGAACCCGCGCCCGTCCAGCTCCTTCAGGTACACTATCCGCGCCGACACCCGCCCCGACGGCAGGTGTGCCGTCGCCAGCGTCGCCGTCTCCGCATGCCGCACCCCCGCCGCCTGCGCCGCGCTGAACCACGCGTGGAACTGCGCGAGCGGTGACGCCGCGAGGTCGGCGCGCTCGAGCGCGCCTTTGTGGAATTGCCCTGCCTGCGTGGCGGTGCCGCTGTCGCCGGGCGCGAAGATGAGCTTCGAGGTGGGGTTGCTGGTGGTGGTGTTGTTGTCGGCGCCGCCGTCCGTGGCGGGCTGCTGGGCGGTGTGCAGCATGGTGGTTGGATGGATGGCTGGTGAGAGTGCGTGTGCGGCGGGGAGGTGCGAGAGGTGTGTTTGCGCGGTGGAGGGCAGCGCGAGAGCGGTGCGATGGAGGCGGGGGAAGATTGCAGCGGGCCGGAGCGCGTGTTTGGTCAGAAGGCCCATGCGGGAGAAGACACAGGCAGAGGCAGAGGCGGAGCGAGGAATATATGCGCAGGCGAAGTGGAGGGAGGTGGAGTGAGGCGTGGAAGATTCTACGGCAATGGCATGACCCGCGGCATTTGCATGACTCCCAATTGATGACGCCGTGGTGAAGATCGCGAGACAGGCTCGTCGTCGGTGCGTTTTGCGCGCCAATCGACGCTTGCCCCGCGTAGGGCTGAACCGCCGACGCGCCGATGCTCTCCAAAATCTCGCCGCGGCGCAACACCAGCACTTTTCTACCCACCACTCCCGCGCGCGCTCTTCACCACTACCCACACGCGACTCCCGAACTGCAGCTGCAGCAACCACCCGCCATGAGCACCCCCTCCGCGTCCGACTCCTCGCGCCCCGCCAGCAACCCCTCCCACGCCCTCCTCGCGCGCGCCCACTCCCCCGACACCGCCGTCCGCATTTTCGCCGACCGCGTGCAGAAGAAGCCGCTCCTCCTCCGGCCCACCGAGCCCGACGCCTCCAATGCCCGCGGCCAGCGCCAGGCCGAGCGCGCCCGCCGCCACGCACTCGAGCGGCGCCGCGCGAAAGCGAAGCCGCAGCCGCTGTCCGCGAAGCAGAAGCGCGCGCTGCGCGTCCACGAGATCCCCGCCGCCCAGCGGCGCTACGAGATCTTCGCGGGCCTGCACGGCATGTGGGTGGGGTACGTGCGCGAGGTGCTGGGCCTGCGGGGCGAGGGCGACGGAGGCGCGGACTACGTGACGCCCGCGAACGTGGGGCCGAAGCTGGCGAGCGCGGATTTTCACGGCGCCGAGGTCGAGGTGGTGAGGAGTAGGTGTGTGAGCAGGGTTGGGGTGAAGGGCGTCGTGGTGAAGGATACGAAGTTTACGTTTGAGGTGATCACGAAGCGGAATGAGATCAAGAGTGAGCACTTCCCTCGCGCGGCTGCTAGGGGGGAGGGCGCGGGCTGATTTTGCGCAGCTATCCCGAAGGAGCACACGATATTTCGATTCGAGATTCCGCTGGCTACAAATAAAGCTGGTGGGGGCGAGAGAGCACAGAAGCCGAAGGCTCTGGTCTTTGAGCTGCACGGCTCCCAGTTTGAGAACAGAGCCCCGGATCGTGCCAACAAGAAGTTCAAGCAGCATGTCATGGCTGACCTCTGAGAACTTCCTGTGGCTGCATTGAAGCCAGTCGCCAGTCTGACACGGCTTCGATCAAATTTATCACGAACGACTACGACGAAGGCTTGTTCTTCTGCCCTGTATCGGCACCTGAGATTGGTGCATCCACCAGGTCATCTCACCGTTTCCTGGGCTTCTCGTCCCACATGAAAATCGTTCAGGCTAGGTCCACGAGACACGAGGAAAGGACAAGTGTGGCACGATATTGCTTGGTGAGTAGGACAGGGTTGTCATTTCTTTCTGCATTGCATAGATGAAGGAGCTGACGCTGATCCAAGGAGGGCCAGTTACTCCTCTCAGACTCCTAAAGAAATACGGACCGCCTTTCCAGGCTCCAGAGACCACCACATATAGCCTGGACGCAAGCGTTTCCGAAATGCCGAATTGCTGGAAGTATAGTGAGAACCAGTCAATCGGATAATTCCGGGTGTTTCTGGATTTCATGCAGACATACCGCAGGCCATTCACAACCGTGTGGGAATTTATCCCTCTGTTTCATGAGCCATCCAGTTCGTATTCCCTGGACCATGTGTGCGCCCTTCACGAGATGGCAGGTCTTCCGAGGAAATTGCCGGTTTGACTGCGCAATTGCCCTCCGGTAGCTCTGCAAGCTCCACAGACTGTAACTCGACTGGTTTCATCTGCCCCTCCAACTCCGGCATGTTGCTCTCCGTAGGTAGCTCTTCTCGGTGTTCTGCAGCCCCCATCTCTGCTATGCTGCTATTCGTCGGAAGCTCATGCGTATCTTCGGCATGCAGTTCGTGGCTCAGCTGAACTTCGTTTTGATCTCGCTTTGTCTCGTGGGACTTCCGGGATTTCAGAACCTTCTTGAGCTTCGATGGTACGGATTCCCTCGTTCTTTCACCTCTTTCGTCGATTCTCATCTTCCATCGTTCTATCAAGTACGCGCCGTAGATCGGAAGGACCATTGTGGATGTTATTGGTGACAATGAGGGCTTTGCCAACGAAGGTGGTGTTCAGAGTAATAAAACCTCAAATTTTCGGATGTGCGACTGTTAGATCTTGTCAGACATCGCGTAGCTGCTGACCCAAAGCTCATGGACCACATCTTATCTCTTTTGATAAGGACATTGCTGCTGCCTTCCGGACACCGAAAACGTCGGCCGAACAAGATTACTGACCCTTAGCTGCGTCAATGGCGGGGTGAGCTAGTCATCAGTAGGCGCTGTGCTTAGTGCTTACCTACCTTCAGCCACAAAACCTATAGCGCGAAGATATACTTCACACTGGACCTTGATTGTTCATGGCCTATAAATAACGGGTACTTGATGGGGGCCGCATCATCTGATTAAAGACGGCTGCAACTCTCGCGGGACGGGTCGAAGCGCCACACTCAGTCGGAACGTCAATTCTGCTCTTAAACTACTCGAAAGTAAATACGCAACCTACGAAGCCGAATTAAACAAGCCTCTAATTCCAACTACGAGACCGTGTCACCAGACATTTAGTTGGATCATCGAGTGCACGTCTACATCAGTCTTGCTTCAACAGCATTTTGAGGGATGTTCTTGAGAGAACTCCTACTCAGGAATTACACGGTCATACTCATTTCATTCATATGTTTGGTACTAATCCGACCCTCTTGATTCAATCTGGACTACCCCTCCCGGCAGCGCCAACAAACGCCTCCAAACACTCATCCATTTTCCCTCCTCATCCCGGTATCCCCAGGCAGCTCCACCGGCATCATCGGGCTATTACTCGACATGGGCGAGATGGACGACATGGGCTCCGACGACGAATGATGGCTCTGGCTCGCCGTCCTCGCCGGGCTGACGGGCGAATGCGCCGCCCCGTACGACGACGACGCCTGCGACCCCTCCCGGCGCACCGCGCCGCCCGTCCCCGCCACCGGCTTGCGGTTCATGTTCACGCCGTAGTTCACCTGCCTGGCCGCCCCGCCCCCGGCCAGCACCCCGGCACCCCCCAGCATCTCCCTGCTCCGCGGGGTCTGGTCGTCGGCGTCCGCTCCGCGGCCGCTGCCCACCTGCTGCGCCTCCAGCGCCCGCTTCGCCTCCCACGGGTCGCCCGCCGCCAGCTCCTGGTAGTTGACCGCGGTCGGCAGCTCGGGCACGTCCGGTCCCGTGGCCAGCTCGACCGGGCCGCGCGGCTGCGTCGCGTTCTTCTCTGCCAGCATCGCCTTCTCGGCGTCGTCGTCGTCGTTCGCCGACGGGACCAGCGCCTTCGGGCTGCCGGACGCAGCCGCGCCCGAGCGGGAGCGGCGCCCGAAGAGGCCGCAGAGCATGCCCCCGCCGCCGTGCCGGCCCCGGCTGCCCATGCGGTACGCGCCGAGCGTGAGGAGGAGCAGCAGGAGGATGCCGAGAGGGACGGAGACGCCGATGGCGATCTTGGCGGGCTGGGAGAGGCCGCCGCCGCCTCCCCCGCCGCCGCCGCTGTCGGTCGAGGTGCCGTTGGTGGTGCCGTTGGTGGCGGTGGGCGCGGTGATGCCGGTGACGGTGCGGGTCACGGCGGCGCCGCCGGTGGCCGTGGCGAGCGTGACGGTGGTGGTCGAGCCGCCGGGCAGCACGGTGATGCCGACGGTGCCGACGGAGGCGCCGGGGATGGAGACGGAGGCGGAGGCGGAGGCGGTGGGCACGGTCAGCAGGGAGGTGGGCGCCGCGGTGGGCGCGGTCGTGGTGACGTCGTCGCCGTCGTCGTCGTCGCCGTCGTCGGTGGCGACGTTGGGGTCTTGTGTCGACATGGCCGCTGTCGCGCTGGTGGTGCTGGTTGTGGACGTCGTGGTGGGCGAGTTGCGGGTGGCGTAAGGCTGCTGCGGCTACGGCAGGAGCCTTATACCAGCTTGGTGGTTTCTGCGTGGGGGAACGATTGGACTGGGGGTGGTTTCGTCTGCGCCGGGCAGGATGGCTGGCTGCTTCTTCTAGTGGCCGGCTGGTAAAGCGAGTGAGGGGGCGGCTGCTCGAGGTCCTCTCCGGTATCAGGGAAATCGGAAACAGATGGGAGAGACTAAGAGGTGGTGGAGGGAGGCATGTGTTAATAAAAGAGCCCGATATCAAGAAAGATCGGAAACGGGGGGACGCTGGAGATTCGGCCCAAGCCACTGCCCATTCCCACAGCTCGCGTGCTCCGTCATTGCCGACACACCCCGCGGAAAGGTTGCTGAGCAGCGGGAGGCTGTGCACGAAGATTTGGTCGCAGGCACAAACCAAGGCACGCGGCAAAGGGTGGGCGCCGCGATGCCATGCAGAAGCTAATGCCGGGGTGCTCGCTGCTGGTGAAACTGCCAAGCGCGGAACTGACAGGAGAGAGTCGCGCCATTCGCCCGCTGGCCGGTATTCGAAGTCTTGTGCAGCCAATTGCTGCCCGCCGCGCCCTATCTGGGCTGCGATCGCCGTGCTCGTACTCTGCGAACGCTGGGAAGTTGACTCCGCAACCCCGCAGTGGACGAATCGCCGCCCCGCCGGCCCTGGCTTACGTCAATGCTAAGCCCCCTCCACAAGAACATGCATGTTGCATTAGAGTTGTCCGCCAAGCGGGCCGGTCAACTGCGCTCTGCTGCTGCTGCTGCTCGCCGACAAGAGACTCTGCCGATCGGGTACGCGATGGGCTGATCTGACACCGTGGTGTCTGTGCGATTGCGCGTTCTGAGCCCTCATTCGACGCAGATGCGTGCTCTTGTCCCTCTTTTTCTTTGTTTTTCTTTTTTTAAACCTGCGTGCCGAGGTGCGAACGGGGCTGTGAGGCTGTAAACCCGGTTCCTCGCCCGCCCGGTCGAGTCAACCGCTCCTCGCAGCACCGTTTGCAAGCGCGTCGGGCCACCGGTACGGAACGTCGATGTCATCGATATTGTATCTGCGGCTCATGCGCTCGGAAAGTGCTGTACCGAAGGCCGATCATCGCAAGACGCGCGTTTCGAAAATGCGGTGGTTGTGTGGTGCTGCGAGTATACCTCGGGCTGTTGCTGCTTCATGAGTGCGATGACGGCATTGCCGCGGTCACGTTGTTGACACATCGAGATGGACTTGCTAACCAAAGACAAAGCCGGATAATCGGAAGGCTAACCTTGATGCGAACAAAGGGAGGGAGCCAAGGAAGACGCAAGAAAGACGCGCGTAACAGAGGAGAGGTTGGCTACCTACATAAAGCCTTGTCCCCAATGCGACATGCTCTGCAACGTTCCAATAACTGCTCTGGAAAGATGTCGTGTGAACACAGCTGTCGTCTTCATTGGTGGAAGCGAGCTAGCTCCTGATTGGTGAAGGAAGTAGCTCAGCCTTGCGGCCAAGCTAATTTATACGTGAGCATTGGCAAACACACGATGGCCTGATGTTCGATCTGCCCAAGACAATGGATTACAAGGCATGGACACGCGTTGATTCGGATCATGTGCAATGGCAGTCCATGAATGCAAGTCGCGGCTGCATTTCAAAGGAGATAAAATCCAGAAAGACAACGAGCAAAACATGGAAGCATTCGCAGAGCACGTGATCATTTGAGATACCCCTGTCGTAGTACCATCACCATGAATGCAATACAAAATTTCTTCATAGGCAGTTGAAGCACTGATCTAGATAGGGTTGGCATTGCGTTCACTGCACATTCACGTCCGGACGAATGCTTTAAATGCCTACGTGCGAAGAGTATGTTCTTGTTGCAATACATCATGAATTGACCACATATTGTGAGTCGACAGCGAATTGGCAAACGCGAAGTGATGAAGAAAAAAAAATGAAATCCTGCCAAGGAAACTGATATCCGAAACAGCAATAGATCAAGCTACAATTGCGCCAGCCCAGTGCGCCCTAAAATACTTCTCATAAACTCCTCCCTCCACATTCCGGAGAGATCCAGACGCCATGTTCGCAAAGGTTTCACGACAACTAGCCGATGATGTATTTCAGCTGAATACTCGAGTGTTCTCCAAGCCCAGAAAATTCGGATGATGCTCCAGTCCGTTCCGGCTCCGCCACGTGCACAGCCAACCATCCAAGAACCGCCAAGGCACACCGCCCGAGTCTTGGACAGCTCCTCAGCTCATGGCGCTCACGCGATGATCCAAGCTCCACTTGGTGCTGGCAACGAGAAGCGGTATCCGTGGTGCCAGTAACGCATAGCGCGCCTGCGATGGACCCGAGGTCGTCTTGTGGCTGTCTTGGACTGGATCGGCAAAGAAGCAGGCAGCCAGGCTCCGGTCGAAGCTTGAAAGGAGAATTGGCCGCCGTGCTCCCAAAACCATGCGGCCTGCTCGTGGTTGTCCCGGAGGACCATGCAGGGTTTTGCGCCGTTCTCGGCGAGGATGCGCAGGACTTCCACATGGCCTTGCTTGAATGCTGCTTGGTACGGTGTGCCGAAGAGGCCGCCAGGTAGATTGATATCGGCGCCGTGCTCGATGAGAATCTCGACGACCTCTGCCAGGCCTCGGAACGCTGCGCGGTATAGCGGAGTCATGTCCACATCCATCTCTCGCAAGTCCACCATCTCGAACAGCCGGCTCTGTGGAATATGCAGCAACACTTCCTGCAGAGAATCTGAGCATTTTCCATTGCTGCTTAGTGCAGAAACGGCCGTGCGGTTCATGATTGTCGTTGCGCAAGGATCTGCGCCATGACGGAGAAGAATATCCACGCAGTCAAAGTCTTCGGTATCGATCAGAGGAGTCATTCCAAGGTATGACTTACTATTGGCATCCAGCCCCTTGCTGAGAAAGTAGGAAACCATCTCTGCGTTATCGTTTGTGGCAGCATCGTGAAGCACTGATAATCCTGTCCCAGTCTTCCAATCAAGACGTGCCCCGAGATTGGCGATTATTTTTGCACATTCCAAATGCTGGAAGTCGGTAGCGCACGAGAGCGGAGATTCCCCAAAGTCGTTAATAGATTCAATCTCAGCTCCTTCCGCAACAAGCATGCTCACAGCTTTTGTCCAGCCTTTCCGGCTCGCAGCATGTAAAGCAGTATCGTTTTTACCGTTTATGCGCATGTTGGGATTGATTCCGGCTCGGATCAAATCTAGAAGTCTACCTTCCGAGTCTCTCTGACAAATAAGTGGCAGTCGTAGCGTGTTGAGATCTTTTTCGGTTCGTGAATTGAGGCCAGTGTTGCGTCGTTGCCTCTGTTTCACCTTTCGCTGTATCAAATCCGCGATGTCACGTCTCCCCGCGTTGAGAGCTTTCAATTCGGCGTTGGCTGGGATTTCGAAATCATGCTTGAGCAGCAGCCGAACAACGTTGAGATGCCCTTGCTGGGCTGCAATCTCTAACGGAGTTAGACCCTTCGATGGCTTGGCCACAATTCTGTTGTCCACTGATAAGAGGTACTCGCAGATGTGGGGATGGCCCCAGTGGCATGCAGTACTTAACGCCTCAGGTCCATCCGGGCGAGCTCTTGAGACCAAAGCGCCCGCCTCCACTAACAGCCTGCAGTTCTTCAGCTCACCAACACGGGCGGCCAAAATCAACGGCGTGTATCCTTGACCCGTCTCCTCTTCGAAATTGCGGAGTCCCTTGACATCCAGAAGCCACTGAAGACCCGCAGAGCTCTCGTTCATTGCCGCAATGTGAAGGAATGTCGGCCTCATAAATTTTTGCTCGCGTCTACGGCCGTTCTCCGTATACGTGTATGTGACTGTGGGACAATACCCTGTGAAGTCAAAATTTCCCAAGGAATCGATCAACTCCCGTAGTTCTTGGCCGTGCAGTACCGCGTAGTGATGTAGCTGCAGCCCATCTTGGGCCTTGGCGTAGGGATCCGCACCGGAATCAAGAAGCAGCCGTACGATATCCATTTTCCCAGTTTTAGCGGCAACGAGAAGTGGTAGACTTTTGTCTCCTTCGGGGCCGATCAATTGGTTGACCTTGGCTCCGTGCTGGATGAGGGCGGTTACCATTGCTGTTCCGCCAACTTCACACGCATGATACAGCAGGTCTTTCCCCTCGAAGTCGCGTGACTCCGCGTTATCTTTTGCCATTTCAATTAGTTGTGATGCAATGGACATTGTGGAAACAACCAATGGGGTCATCATCAGGGCAGTGCGGCCGCGTTCATCTCTCGTGCGAGATGTGGCGATCTGGGCCAGGTAAGATGATAGAAGGTCTTCGATTCCTTCTTTTTTCCTCATGCATATGTAATGCAAAGCAGATGCGGGATATCCGAAGGGGTTGTCCAGATCCGAGTCCCTGGTTTGTTCCATCAGACACCGAAGTAAGTCGACATTGTCTTGCAGGTGCAGCGCAGCGGTTTCCAAGGGCGTATATCCAGACTGATCTCTGATGCCAAGATCCACCGGATATGGTAGGATGAGCTCTGCTACCTGTTTGAACGGAAAGTATGCACCACAACGAGCGATCCAATGAAGAACAGTTTTGCCGTCCTTGTCTTGCCGATTGAGACATACTTCTCTATCGTCCGATTCGAGAAGACTGCGAAACACATCGAAGATCCCCTTTGATACATGATCCCGTATCTCTAATGCAATGACAGCATTATCCAATGATCTTGCAAAGCGCATCAGTGGTGTGCAACCGTCTCTGTCTTTAACGGTTAGGCATACATGGACTTCTTCTTTAGCAGAACATATAGACCGAACGAGCTCAGTCCTTTGTTCGATCTTGTGAATATCGGGAAGCTTTAAGGTTTGAATATCGTTTGCGATGACCCTTAGGGCAATGTGCAATGGAGTATCCAAGTTTTGGTCTACATCCCGTAACGCCTTCTCCCTGGTGGACTTGAGTCGAGGGTCGCTTGCAATTGCCTGCCAAATGATTTCAGAGGCCTCTGGAGCGGCAGTTTCGAACATCAAATGGAGGTAGTTCTGACCCCACCAAGCCTGCTTGCTGAGATCATCCTCTTCCTGCAAGAATGCGTCGATCGCAAAGCGTGCATACTGCTGAGGAAGCTCCAGTTCCCCAGGGCCGATGTCGAGTAGCAGATGGAATGGATTTATCCCTTCGTCTGTGGAGCAGGTGATATCCAAACCAAGCTTCTGCAAAAACCAGAACATAGACCTGTTCTTTGATTGAACAGCGAAATGGATGGCAGACCACCCTTCTCTTGTTCGCTTCTCGAGATTGAGTGATGGATGTGCATCCAGGAGCCGTTGCAGTATCTCAACTGAGCCGCCTAAGATGGCGTACATCCATACTGCCTCTCCGCGATCATCTTCCGCCTCTATGCTCGTGGCCGGATTCTCGAGAGTCTTGAGCAACAGCTGGACCACGCGTGACCTTCTGTGTAGTGTTGCGCGGTGTAGAGCAGTTTGATTCTTATGATGACTCTTGTGGGCCACGTCTGCTCCCTGTTCAATGAGATACTCAACGACTTCGGCATGTCCGAATTGAGCTGCACCGCAAAGCAACTCCGACAGAAATGTCTTTCGCTCAAGCCCCGTGAGGCTCGGCAGTTTCAGCAACATCTCGCTTATTCTTGACAACTGGCCGTTCCTCACTGCCGTTTTGATCATTTCCTTATAGTCTTTCTCGAGGTGTGTGGGAATCGTGTCCGGAATGCTGGAATGCTTGAGCGGGTTTAGCTCGTCGATGGATTTGTCTCCCACGCGATGGACCACGAGGCGATGAAGCTCCAGAAGTTCAGAGTTCGGATCGAGGTCTTGATTGGGACTGGCCTCTAAAATAACGCCGATTATCGAATCTGACCCTTTGACCCTGGCCAAGCGGATTACGTTCGTAGTAAGTGGACAGCCGGCATCCAGCATTAACTTTAGGAGACGGGCATCGTCATGATGGATAGCACTTTCTAAAACAAACATGTTCTCCCGGTCGAGGACAATGTTTTCTTGAAGAAGCCGCTTAGCTGTTTCTTGCCTCTGTTCCGGCCCCGGGAGACCATCCTGCTCCTTTGGAAGGAGTAATCCAGCCGCGCAATCCAGAGGTGTCCGGAGAAGGTGGCTGCGCTGATTCACATCCAAGCCTTTCTTTATCAGTGCATCTACTACCTCTTGTAGCCCACACATACAGGCGAGATGAAGAGGTGTGATATCGGCCATGCTAGAGAAAACATTGTTGGAGGTGTTCTCGTTCGAAATAAGGTAGGATGAAAGCCAAGTATAGGCCCAGAGCGCAAAATTGTTCGACTTATGCGGAGCGAGTAGACGATGCATTAGCATGGAAGCAACCTCTGATGATTTAGCAGTACTTCGAAGATGATGGGTCCAGAAAAGCGAGGCGTAGTTGTAAAGGTGATGGTCCTCGCTGAAATCCCTCATATTTTCATTTGACTCTGGAATCGGCCGGTCAAAGTCATCCAAGAGCAAATATGTCAAGCAAGAAATCGTCAAAAAGTCGTGATCCAGGCTATCGTTCAGTCGAAAGTTTGAGAGTTTCCGATCATCAGGCTGGATGCTTCTAAGGTACTCCTTGACGCTGAAATGATTAAATGTGAGAAATCCCTTCTCTTCCCGGATTAGGCTGCTGTAATGGCATATGACCTTCTCCATGTCCATTGGATCGTCAAAAGTTGAGTCCCCCTCCATAATGGCGATCGCGTGGGAAATTTCCTGCATTGAAAGCGGGCGAGCAGCCAGTGCAATCCAACGCAATGTCCGTTCCAGATAGATAGTGATACCCCGAGAAGATTCGATAGCTTGGAGAAGGATGCGTTCGTATGTCTTCGGAAGATCTGGCGGAAGCTGCTTGAGAGCCCTTCGTCTCATCCCGTTTGAGGGTAAAGCATGGAGGTAGTCCAGTTGACATCTACGCCTTGTCAGTAAGGAACTAAGACGAAACATTCAGCTACTTACTTCACCCATTGGAACCTGCAAGACCCATGCCGTTAGAATTTCATTTTCCATCTTCGTTTTAGTTTTAGGCTGTGCACTTACATTCCATCAGAATTATCGACCAAATGCTGCAGGATCTCGTCTTTCAAGCTAGAACTCTTTGCGCTCATTTCCTTGAAACGAGACTCAAGCTCTGCTGCAACGAACAGCCTAACATCCGCCTTGGATGCTTTGATTTCCCATCTTGCGAAATCCCCAAGACATCTTTGAATGTTCCGCTCGTCCCTGCTGGTGAATATCACCTTGACTGTGCCGTTGTCTGAATCACTCAGCTCTGCCAATGTTCCGATGACGTGATCTTGGTTCTTCAAGCACTCGTCCAATCCATCAATGACGATGATCGTGGCATCTGCATGATTTGACATGCTCCATATCAGCCCAAGAATAGACTGATTGTCTGCAGTGAACTTGTCGAAACTGGTGTGTTGGTCGTAGAATGCCTCCATTTCAGCAAAGGCCTCGGTGTTCTGGATGGAAAGCTGGCCGACAATCGATCCGAGAATATTGCGAACATCTTG
Source organism: Neofusicoccum kwambonambiense (assembly GCA_009829855.1). Lineage (NCBI taxonomy): Eukaryota > Fungi > Ascomycota > Dothideomycetes > Botryosphaeriales > Botryosphaeriaceae > Neofusicoccum > Neofusicoccum kwambonambiense. Next base: position 31,772 of record RKSS01000928.1, on the reverse strand, counting down.
TGTATCGGGATTGTTATGTTCGCAGAAGAAGTATGCGGTTATGACGTTCTGTGTCCGGAGCTCGTTGACGAATTCGATGATGGTGGAGGTGAGCACTGACTTCCCCGCACCCGGTATGCCGTACATCCAGAGACTGGCATTGTCCTCGGATAGGAAGTTCTGAAATTCTGGACAATCCCGGAACCACATACCTGTTCCTTCATGCCGAAGTCCGAGGTGTTTGTTCAGCGACTCTTGCGGTGTGAGTTCACTGAACTCCTTGATGATCTTTCCTTGCCTCTCGCTCAAACGGCGGTTGCTCTCTTCGATTTGCGCAGTACGGATCTCCGCTTGTGCTTTTCTTATCGCATCGAGATGAAGGGATGTCTTGGTCTGCGCCTTGAGTACCTCGACAAGTGCTGACATGGAGTCTTTCGACATGGCGAGGGACAGTGTCGTTTTGTGGTGTTCAAGGTCTGTACAGAGTTTTTCCACCTCTTCCTTGTCAAAATACCAACGAGTCCCTTGCGTCACTTTTGCCCATCGCCCTCCCTTTCGTGCTTCTCTGTGAGAGTGCTTCTCCATGCTGTTCACACGTGTAATGCCCTCCTGCACATCCAACCCTTGCTTTCTAAGCAATTTCCGTATATCTTCAAAGGTCTCGTTGCAGGAAAAGACGATGTCTCCGGGTGATGTGTTCTTGAGGTTGAGGTCGTCCATTTGCTCCATCACAAGGCTGACACCCTGAAGGACGGCATACAGTGAGACAACGCCATTATATAGACCGCGTATCTCCTTATCAGCATTTTTCAGAGTATCCCTGACCTCCTTGATACCCTTAGCAATATCTCTTGCAAGCAGAGCAAGGCCTGCGACGCTGGCCGTGATTGAGAGCGGATCTGTCATTTCGGAAGGCGGAAGGAAACGGTATCATGAAGGCTGA
>RKSS01000928.1:0-30691 GCA_009829855.1 Neofusicoccum kwambonambiense | reverse complement strand
AGTAAAAAAAAAAAAAAAAAGACGTGTCGTGCGCATAGCTAAAATTCTGCGGGGACAGTCAAGGCTTTTATTGTGTCGTTTCAGCCGCAGCATGCATGCTGACAGGCTGGGGAGGTTGCGAGATGGCTGCCTATCGTCCAACACCGCCGCACATCTGTAAAACGCTATTACTCGAGACCGTGCGATAGCTTCATGCACGTCAGAAGGCTAAAGCGGTGCCGCCCACAGCCATTGGCCACCCACCCAGCCACGGCCCCCACGCACGCCCACGCCCTCAGCCCCCATCTACCGATACAGCCTCGCGCCCGCCTCGACCGGCCTCAGCACCGCCCGCGCCTCCAGCTCCTCCACCAACCGCGCCAGCATCCCATCGCAGCCCCTCGCGACCAGCAAGTTCGCCGCGACCGGCAACCACTCCTCGCGGCCCGAGACGCGGCTGCGGTACGGGGCCTCGCCCAGCGGCACGACGACCTCGGGGGCGCCGGCGTAGCCAGCCACGGCCCAGTCGGCGAAGCCGAGCGGCGGCGTCGACCGCGCGCCGAAGTACTCGTCGCGGTAGCTGGGCGCGCCCGCCGCACCCAGGTACGCGTACACACTCGCAGAGCACGCCGCTGCGTCGCGCCGCCCGAATCCCGCCGTCTCCCACCACCCGCGGAAGGTGGACATGTTGCGCACGGCGGCGGCGTAGGTCGCAGGCGTGCCGTGCGTCTGGCCCCAGGTCCAGCGCGCGAGCGGGCCGGGGTTGATGAAGGGAAGGCGGCCGGCGTGGGCGGCGGCGTAGGTGGCGAAGAGGGGGGCGCCGAGGAGGGTGAATTGGTCGACGGAGGTGAGGATGGCGTAGGTTTGGTTAAGCATCGAGGGGAGGTCGGAGGTTGTGTTGGTGGGGTGGGTGGTAAGCCAGTGCTGGGAGATGTTGACGGCAGTGCGGTTGGCGTGGAGGACTGTGGAGAGTTGGTCCAGGAAGGTGTTGAAGAGATCTGTGGCTGCTGGCGTGGTCTCGTCTGGGAGTTCGGTGGACACGTAGATGTTCTTCGGGTAGGCGGGGAAGGAGGCCGTGGAGTTCTCGTCGTACCAGGCACGCGTGACGGCGGACCAGACAGCGCCGCTGCGTGCGAAGACACCGGCGGTGTCTAGGTGCGGGGTTAGGGGAATGACATGGTCCAAAGAGATTGCGCCGGTGGACGGACGGTTGCCGAAAACGCCATTGAGTTGGGCAGGGCCTCTCATCGACCCACCAGTGTCACTACCAACCGCAATGTCGAGCCAGTCATATGCGCCGATGGCGGCACCGGAGCCAGAGGACGAACCAGAAGGTACTTGGTAGCCGTCGCCGCGGGCGTTGAATGGGCAGTGAAGGTCTACCCAGTCAGCCGTAGGGCGGTCACCATTCGCGAATTGCACGGTGCCTGTCTTACCCACAAAGACGGCGCCTTGGTCAATAAGACGCTGAACGGATGGTGCGGTGACATTTTGTGGGCCATAAAGATAGTAGTACGAACGACTTCCGCCACTAGTCCTAAGTCCCTTGACATGGAAGATGTCCTTTACGCCCATGCGGAGGCCAGCGAGAGGTTTGGAGGCAGACGGAGTGTAGTAGAGCCGGGAAGGAACGGCGACATTCTTGGCCATCACGTCTTCGGTTGTTCCTGGGAGAGCGAGAAAGCCGCCGTTCTCGTCGCTGATTGCTGCCTGAATGAAAGCCAGATTGTAGTCGGGATAGAGACGGTGGGCTTTAAAGACATTTCCAGTGACAGAGACGAAGTACGGGCCATTGGGAATACTGCCACTCAGTGTGGCAGACGTGGCACTGCTGGTGTTCGCATTCGGGACCATGAAGAGCTTCGTGCCGTGATATTCCTGAGAAAACGAAACGCAATCCGCGATATGCACTGCCGATGAAGTCGAGAGACTGTGGTTAAGGTAGACGGCCGTTAGGAAAATTTCCTGGAAAACATCATCCTGGCTTGTGAAGTTGGAAATAGTTGCGTTCAGCTCGCCCGCGCCAAAAGTGCCCCCTCCCACTTGGATCACCGTAAGCGGAAACAGATCCTGTCCGGGGAAGACTCCTTCGAGTGTGTTAAGTGATATTCCGGAGAGCTTGGCAATTGAAATGCCTCCAACGTAGTAGGAAATGCCATTCAAAGACGTGACTCTTCCTTGATCAACAAACTCAGCCTCTGAGAAGCCGAGGACGAGAAAAATTGGAAACAGGCGTGCCGCAGCAAGGATCCAAGACCAAGGAGTAATACCAAGCATTGTTGCAGTTCCAACGATGGGCGCTGGCCTGGAAATGGAAGTAACATCGACCATTATTTATTGGAACTCTTGCTCGGAACAAGCATCGTAGCCTCCGATCGGGTGCCCCGAACTCAGACGAATTAGCCGGCGCATGAAAGCCTGCTATCTTGAAAGTGGCCTTATTCGGCGTAGACTTTTACGATAGGCAATTTTAAATCACTTCTCGGAATAAGTGACAGGTTTTCATCCTTTTTCGTACCATGAAGTCCTGCCCCGCCCTCGCGGAGAGTGGGACAGCGCCAAGACCCTGGATTTCTTGGCTGCTTCGATATCAGCTGCTTACTGGGCCATGTTTCTGAATTTCTCAAGCAATGAACTCGGCTTGTGCAGCGAATCAAAAATGGGAACGGTAGTTGATGTGAGACGTCGAAATTTACATCAGTCCCTTGGATGACTTGAGTTGGGAGCATGAAAAGCTTCAAAGCACTTGACAATTAAGTCCGTCTGATCGGGCTACACTCCCGACGTCCGTTAACTCCGTCTACCACCGCTGACCCCGCTCTTGCGCTCCAGCTTCAAAAAACCGGCTCGCAGCCTATCTTGGACCATTCGCCAAGGTAGCGCAGTATGAGGAGTGGGCCGATTCATCGGCCGATGGCGAGGAGGAAAAGCATTGAAGATGATACCACAACGCTTATCAACTTGATACTCTGTGTCTGAATTGAATGCCACGGAAGGTCCCACCTGCGTTGAAGATTGGCTCGGCATGGCGCACAACATGCATTCAACAAATCTATATGAGCTTTGTTTGGAGGGATTTGCGGTATACACATATCCTCGCGGGCGCTTAAAAGGATTCATTCGGACAACTTTGGCAATTCATGCATCACACATTTGTATCTGGATGGAGATGTCGACTACCTGTGCAGGAACTTGTTGCAATACTTGTCGACTTGATCACATATCGTTATGTAGCATTCACATAGCGAGACTCCCATTCTGAGTTTCAGCCTTCATTTCATTCCCGTTAAATACGTGTCTACCTCGTCCATTCAAACAAATCCAGCGTACGGCAGAGTACATGAGAATACAAAGCTTACAACAATTACAGTCTCTACAGCAAAACAAGCCAATACAATATGCAATACAGCAACATAGACAAATGCAAGACAAGTACAGTACAACTTAAAACAGCAGCAGTACAGTGAAGCGACGAGTACAAAAGTACAGCAATACACCCGCAAATGCGACAACAGAAGTACAGCGAAACAGTGGTACAAGTGTACAAAAGCACAGCAAAACAGCAGAACAGCAGTACAAGCGTACAAAATCAACAAGAGCAAGACAAGAGTACAGCAAACAAAACAAGCAGTACAAAAGTACAACAGATAAACAGCAGATAGTACAGCAGCGATACAAAAAGCAAGACAGCAAGTACAACAGCAGTACAGCGCAAGACAGCAAAAACAGACAACAACGCGTGACAAAAACAACACAAATACACTTTTAGTACACAGATCCGCACCGCCCAGCCATTTGGATCCCGATCCCACCCTCCGGCACCGACGCACCGCCCATTACCTGATGAGGATTTATACATCCGACCCGTAATCCAACGCCGTGGCCCAAGCCTCCATATAATACAGCCAGCACACCGCCGCGCACAGCGGCAGCAGCACCCAATCGAGCAGCAGCAGCAGCAGCCGCTCCTCGTCGAAGGTGAAGTCGAACGCTGAGACCCTCGACCTCGACCTCCTCGCGCGCCTCTCCTCCTCGAGCCGCACCTCCCTCAGCCACCACCACTCGGCCTTCTTCGGCGCGGAGCCGTAGCACCGCGGAAGCAACGAGGCCAGAAGCTTAGTGGCCGTTAACGACGATCGGGATGGCGGCGGTGCCGTTGGCGCCGTTGACTTTCGCCTCCTGGGCGTCGTGCTTGCTGGCCTCGGCGGCGAGGTCGCCGAAGCTCTGCTGGCGGTTGACCTGGAGCCAGCGCAGCAGGTAGTCGGGCTTGCGCTGGGTGACGGCGCCGTTGGCGAGCACGCCGTCGGCGCTGAACTCCCAGCCCTGCGGCAGCACGAACGTGCCGAACGTGTCGTGCGCCGGCGGCGCCTTGGTCGTCCACTTGTCGACCGGCATGAACTGCGTGAAGCGCGCGTCGTGCTCGCCGTACTCGTCCACCACCCGCCCCACCAGCTCCGACAGGTCGTCTTCCTCATCGCCCCAGCCGCCCTGGCGTGCGTAGATGCGCTTGATCAGCTCGAGCTGCGTGAGCGCGATGGCGGCCGCCTGCGCGTCGTCGAGCACGTCCTCGCTGTCGTCGTCGGCGAGCTCGGCGTGCAGGATCTCCTCGTGCAGCGCGAGCGCGTCGGCGTAGCGGTTGGCCGCCACGTACAGCGTGGAGAGGAGGTTGCACAGGTCGATGGTGACCTGGTCGAGCAGGCCCCAGGTGCGGCGCAAGTTGTACGTCATCGACTCGCACAGAGCGATCGACGCGTCCTGCTTGCCGCGCACGAAGAGCACCTCCACGAGGCGGCGACCCACCGAGATGACGGTGGTGGCCGACCAGGAGGCCTGGACCAGACGAGAGTTCCAGAGTTGGGTGAGGAGCCACTGTAAGATTGAAAGTTAGCGTCGATTTGTGGTCAATGGATGGGGATGTAGGACTTACCTCCAGATCCTCGTAGTTCTTCTGCTCGCCCATGAGGCGCACCAGGTTGTTGAGCTCGGCGGCCTGCAGCTGCACGAGGTCGATGTCCAGGCTGCGGCACGCCACGAGAGTCTCGCGGAGGACGGCCTTGGACAGCTCGATCATGCGAGCCTGGATCTTGACATCGGCGCTCTTCTTGACGCCCAGACCCGCCAGGTACAGCGACAGCTTGAAGCTGTACGGGATGTTCTTGGGGTTCTTGAAGCCATCGCGAGCAGTGATGAACTGGTACACGCAGAGCGCGACCTCGTACGCCTGGACGAACTGGTCGGCCTCGAGCAGCGCGTAGACCTTGGCAACACCGGCCTCGCAGCCGACAATGACGAGGTCCTCGTGGTGGTTGAGCTTGCCAAGCTGCTCGAGAAGAGCGATGAAGAAGGTGCGGGTGGTGACCGTCTGGGTCTTGATCTGAGCACCGAAGTTCTCGACGAAGATCTTGAAGAGAGCCTCCTCGACAGCCAGGGTCTGCTCGGTTTGCTGGTGGTTGGTCTTGAGGAAGGCGTACAGGCGGGCACCGTCGAACAGCTTGTTCTCGAGGGTGACGTCCTTGCTCTGCAGAGTAAGGTGGTAGCGGTCGTACAGGATACCCTCGGTGAGCATGTCGGTCATGATGTCCGAGAAGGTAACCTTCTTGGTGGCATCGACCGTCTCGTGCTGGCGGAGAGTCTCCTCGAAGGCAGCGATGAAGACCATGCTACGGCGGTCAACAGTCTCGGGAAGCTTGACGATGACCTTGGCGTTGGCGCCGCGGGCCTCCTTGGAGATGATCTGGAAGCGCAGGTCCCTCAGGAGAGCCCAGGCCTGCTGGTTCATGTTGGAAGACAGGTAGACCTTGGCCAGAGAGACAGCAGACTCGTGCAGCTTCGTGGAGTCAGTCGCGGTCGGGGCAGTGAGGACCTCAACAACGGTGGTCTGGAGCTGGGTCTCGGCCTGCTTCTTGATCTCGGGCTTCTCAGACTTGGCCCAGACACCGACAAGAGAGGACAAGCTGGCGATGGTCGACTTGTGGGCGACACCGTGGTTCTTCTTGTTGATCTCGAGCTGCTCCTTCCAGAGCGTCTCGGCCTTCTGGGTAGACTCGGCGGAGACCTGGCCAGCGGCGTTCTGGCTGGCGTACAGGGCAGCGAGGTGACGCTTGGCAGTAGCAAGGATGATAGCCTGAGCGGGAGTCTGCTTGGCCTTGTCGGGGTTCTCGGCGGCCTTAGCAACGACCTCCTCGCAGATCTTGACAGCCTCCTCCTGGTGCTGAGGAATCTTGCGCGAGATCTCGGCAAGGTGCAGGCTGGCCGTGGTGGCGATCTGGGACTCAGGACCGTAGACGGTCTGGCAGGTCGTGCGGTACTCGACAGCAACCTGGCGGACCTGCTCGACCGGCACCTTGAGGTGGGTCTCGAGGACGACATGGTAGCGCTTGAAGATAGTCTGCACCAGCTCGGGAGACATCTGGTACTCCTTGGCCTTCTTGGTGAAGGTGGTCCAGATGGTGGCGTAGATGGCGCGAGCCTCCTCCCAGCGCTTCTGCTCGTAGTAGATCTTGGACAGGGCAAGAGCGGCGCGGAGGGCGTCCTTGGTGAGGACACCGTCCTGGCTCTTCTCAGCCTTAGTGACCTCGAGGTAGTACTGGTCGGCACCCTTGAGACGGTACTTGATGCATAGGTCACCCATGGTGTACAGAGTCTTGAGGGTGAGCGGGTTGCGGGAGCCGAGCGTGGTGCGGTAGCTCTCGAGCAGCTGCTGGTAGACGATCAGAGCCTTCTGGTACTGCTGAGTACGCAGGTGGAACTCGATCAGGTCGTTGGCAGTCTCAGCAACCAGCTCGTCCTGGATGCGCAGGCTGGAGCGGGCAGACAGGAAGATGTGGTTGTAGACCTTCTCGGCCTGCTCGGTCTGGTTGCACTCGGTGTAGCAGACAGCAAGACGGCGGGCAAACTTAATGGACACGGTAGTGTAGTTCTTGGGGAAGCCGTACTGGTTCTGGACACCAAGGTTGACCCAAAGCTGCTTGAGGATCTTGGTGCAGACATCCGCAGCCTCGTTCCAGCGGCCCTTGCTGATGTAGAAGGTCGAGAGAGTCTCGGCGGTCTGGATCTGCTGCTCGATGGTGGGCTGCTGGGTCTTGACGACGCCAGCCTTAGCAGCAGCGTCGACCTGCTTGGCAGAGGGAGCGGCGGCGATGGCGGTCTCGACAACCTCCTCCAGGATGGCGTCGGCCTCATCATCAGCCTCGTCCTCGCTAAGGTCGGCATCCTCGCTGACACCGATGGCAACAGCCTCCTTCTTGGCGTCTTCCTTCTTCTTCTCAGCCTTGTCCTGGACAGCGCCCATAAGAGAGACGGCGGTGGAGACAGCAGCGGTGGAGTTCTGCTGGCCAGTGCCCTTGAAGTAGCCCCAGACGGACTTGAAGACAGCAATGGCGGTGTCGAGGATACCCATAGCCTTGAGCTCCTCACCGACCTGGTTGAGCTGCTTGACGACAGCCTCAGACTTGTTCTCGCGGTGCTGGTAGTCGAGCCAGACACCGTGGAGGATGTTCTGAGCCTCGGCCTCACGGCCGTGACGCTTGAGAAACTTGGCGTAGGAGATGCTGATCTGGATCTTGCGCTCGTGGGCCTCGTTGGAACCGGCGTTGGCACGGCAGTACTCAGTCAGGCCGCGCCAGAGAGAGATGTAGAGCTCCTCAGCGCGGATGAGGTCCTCCTTCTCCTCCCAGGTGTCGGCCATGCGGAGGGTGATCTCGACACGGCGAATGTCGAAGATGTCGAGGTTGCGCTCAGCAGACTCAAAGATGGGCTGAGTGTACTGGACGACATCCTCGTGCTTGGCCTCCTTGTAGAGAACAGCCTTGAGCTTCTCGGCAGCGGACGTGGCCTCCTGGGAGAACTCGCCGTTCTGGGCGATGGTGAGCTTGTACACATCGCGGTAGACAGCCTCGGCCTTGTCGTTCTCCTTGATGTCGGTGTACAGCTGGGCGAGCTGGTTGTTGTACTTGGTAGCCAGCGCGCTGGTGGTGCCGTGGCGCTGCTTCTCGGTCTCAACAACGTACTTGAGCATCTCCTCCTTGCGGGTGACGTCATCGTTGCGAGCGTCAGCCTTGACACCCTCGAGAGTGTCAACGGTGGCAGTAGCGCAGGCGACGGCGAGGTCGTTGGCCTTGCCGAGGACGGCCTGGCCGAGCTTGGCAGCCTGGAAGAAGAACTTGCTGGCCTCGACGGGCGCAGAGAGCTTCTGGTAGGACTGGGCAACGTTGATGGAGCTCTGCAGGGTGCAGAGCTGGGTGTCACCCAAAGCCTGCTGACGGATGCGGAGAGCCAGCAGGTGCTGCTCGTTGGCCTTGCTCAGAAGAGTCTGCTTCTCCCAGGTGCTGCGCTCGAGCAGAGCCAGGAGAGTGGAGCTGGGGAAAGCCAGCTTGAGCTCGGGAGTGATGGCCTGGAGCTGACCCTCAGCGTAGAAGGGAGACTTCTTGAAGTGGGTAAGCCAGTTGCGGGTGGCATACTCAAGCAGAGCGTTGGAGCGGAACAGAGTATCCACCTCACGGGGGCTCAGGTCCTCCAGGGCGGGCTCAGTGTTGCGGCTAACGACAACCTTGCTGTACAGGAGCAGCCTGGTGGCGAAGTCCTTGTGGGCCTCCGCCGGGGGCATGAGGTACTTGCTCTCCTTGCTGAGCTCGAGCAGGTGAAGCCTGACCGACTCGTTGCGGAAGCGCACCGTCTTGTCCTGGACAATGACCAGAGAGCCGCAGGCCTTCTGGATGTCGTCGACAATGTTGGTGGACCTCGGCTGGTGGGTGCCCTTCTGCACGTTGAGCTCCAGCAGGCACTGGATCTCAGAAGTGGTGAGGGGCCTGTCAGCGACAAGGAGCCAGGCGAAGATGAGACGAGCATCGCCCTTGAGGGAGATGGTGCTGATGTGCTTGTCGAGAACCTCCTTCGTAGTGACGGGAAGGTCCTTGGCGGTCGTCTGAACGTCGGTGATGGTCTTGGCCGAGCCGAAGAGCTGCAGCACAAGCTCGGCCCAGGTAAGGGAGCCCTTGCTGCGCTGAGCAACCTGCTCAGCAACCTCGTCGACCTCGTGGCGGTTGCCAATGCCACGGGACAAGAGGTAGGCACGGATCATGTGCTTGACGTCCACGGTGGTACGCTCCGGGCCCATGGCGATCTGGCGGGTAGGCTTGGGCCAGGGCTTGGTGAGCGGGCGGCTGAGAACAATGACGCGGACGTTGTTGTTCCTGGCAGCAATGTTCCAGAGCTGCTCGTAGGCCTCGAACTTCTCCGACTCGTCGCCCTCGAGGGCGTCGAGGCCGTCGATGACAAGGACAACGTCCTTCAGCGGTTTCAACGCGGTGTCGAGAGTGTACCACAGAGCATCCTCAGCATCCTGAGTGCTGCTGGTGTTGGTGTCAAGCTCGACAACGTTGGACAGGCACCTGTAGAGGGCAACGTTGCCAACGTTCTGCTCGAGAAGCTGCAGAAGCAGCGTCTTGACGAGCGCAATCTGCGTCGCCTGAGCAGGCACCTGGCTGTCCACGGTAGCGTGGATGGCCTGGTACGTCTTCTTGCCAATCGGCCTCTGCAGCCTCTCCAGGATCCAGCCGGCCAGAATGCTCTTGCCAGCACCGGTCTCAGCGGTGATGGTAAGAACATTGTCCTTGCTCCTGGTGAAGTCGATCAGAGGCCTATCGAACCACTCGCAAGTGAATTCGGCGCGCAGGTTGCGGGTAGCGCGGCGGCCAGTGACCATGGCCTGCAGGGTGCGGTCCTGAGGCAGCAGCCACAGACGGATCTCCTCAATCGAGACGTGGATATCTGGAAATGTCAGTGAGAGTCGATCGAGGCAGTCAATGGCTACATACCGGCAATCTCAGCCGAGTTCTTGAGCTGGTAGGTCCAGAACATGTTTGCTATCCTGTCCTTGTGCTGGATGAAGGACTCCATCAGGCGACCGAACGTAATGTTGAAGTCGACCGTGACGGCGGTGGTGGACATGGTCCGGACGCTCTTCCGGTAGAAGATGGTGATCTCGATGGTGAGGCCGAGCATGTCGCCCAGGGCCAGGCTCAGCTCCTGCCTCGCCTCGGGGATGGTGCGGAGCAGGCTGTAATGCCTCAGGTAGAAGGCAAAGGCCAGACCGTACTCGTGGAAGATGGAGAAGGCCCTCTCCATGGCTTCACCTTGACCAGGACCCAGCTACAACAGTCAGCAAGAAGTTTGGGAGGCCAATGGCTCGCCAATGGCATGCACGTACCTGGAGAAGGATTTGGAGGGCAGCGAAGATGAGCTCGACGGCCTCCTGGCTGGAGGCGACGAAGGTCTCAACGGCCTCCTCGAACAGCGAGAGCGAAGTAGCGAAGTACTCGGCCCACTTCAGGATCTTATCCCACCTGCTTCCCTTGGGCGGCATCCTCCTCAGACGCTCAGCCCCAATGAAGCCCAGGAAGCTCTCGATGGTGATACCAGCGGCGAGCGACTCCTCCTTCGAGCCCTTCAGCTCGGCCTGGAGCCTGGCCCGCAACGACTGCTGGGCCTCGTGCACATTGTTGATGAACTGAGTCTCGCTCACCCTCTGGCGAGGGGCCGGCGAGGGCGAGACGGCCCTGCGGACGGCGTTCTTTGCCTTCTTCAGCATGCCCACGGAGTCATCCTGGGCAATTGTGGTGGTCTCGGAGACGACGGTAGCGGGGATGGAGTTGACCGACATCCTGTCTGCTTCAGGCCGGGAAGGACGGGGGACGGGAAGCTGCCTCGAGGAGGAGAGAGGTGCTGAGGTGGGTTGCAGCTGCTTGGAGGTGGATCTGCTGCTCGCGGGCGAGGGTGCGGAGCCGGAGTCGCGAGGCTTTTTGAGGTTGGAGAGAATAGACATGTCGGGCTCGGCTGACCGCGTGGAATTGGTACCGGAGGTGGAGGGAGGCTTTGCAGCTGCGGGGTGGAAGATGAAGGATGGAGTGCTGGCAAGACTACTGGCAAGGCTACCTGGACGCGGGCAAGGAAGAGACAAAAGTTAGCGACGAGCGGTGGCGGTGCGGCGTGATGGAAGCAATCTAGAATGCGCCCACTTCGGAGAACCCACTTTCTTCGCTTTCACCTCGCAGACCTAAAACTCCCAACGCTTCGGAAAGACCCTTGCGTACGCGGTTTTTCTTGCCACGTTGAAGGAAGTTCAAGGACTTCGTGTCTTTCGTTTTAGGGTGCATTGATCACTGCTGATCTCACCGCCTTTGTGGCTTCAGGTGTCGAAATTTACGGGTACAGGACAGACGGGACGAAATGAGGGTACAGGGTCGGGGGCTCTTGAAGACTCAGTGGCCAGACACCTTCGTCGTCTATATGTATATCTAAAGGTCAGCCTGAAACGTCATGTGAAGCTCATTAACGGAAAATTGCCAAATGAAAAGGAGGACAGTACCGCCTCCAGGGGACTGCGGTCTGGGAGGAGCAGATATTGGCATGAGACACACGACTAAGGGTCACTTTGGCCTCCTGCTGCCAGGAGGGGATCGGCCGCGCAGGGAGGGTCTCAGCTGTGGTGGAGATCGCTTGGGGCGGAGGCGACGGCCACTCGCCGCGCAGAAGGGCGTCGAACATGGCGAGCGGTGGGGCGGGCTGAAAGGCCCCTTTTTTTTGCGGTCGTGGACGATCGTGAAGTCTGCGGGCAGGCTGAGAGCGGTGTGTACGCATTTCCTGGTTCGGACTGGGCCGGCCCGAGAGCACGTTAAGCTCAGCGAACACGCTGAATATAGCGCGTTAGGCGAGCGAATGGCACAGGCCTGCCTCTGCGGAGAACCGCCGCAGGGACCACGGACGCCGTGTTGACCGCCGCTTTGCGACTTCGGCCGCATCGCCTGCCTATCAGTTCCCCCGCTGCGTGCAGCTATATGACTTCCGCCTCGTCGCTGCGGCTGCCGGCTGCCGGCCGCCTCCCTAGCACGATGCCAGCTCACTGCGCTCCCCACAGTATACGGAGTGCCCGTGATAGCCCAGCTCCGTCGCAAGCCGTCGGGCTCACCGATCTTTACGAGCCGCTGTGCCGGGTGCACGTCGACTCGGCGAGAGTCGCCACCACGCAATCACGCCGCCGTGGGCTGTTTCCGCGGCAGCCACTTCGTATCAAACACCAGGGGGGATTTCGAAGCTTCGAGTAAGGGACCGAGGGAACCACCTTCAGGGTCTAGAAGCGAGTTGGGAAACGTCGCGTCCGGCGGCCCGTCCGACGCTACTACGCGGCCCGTGGTCGCCTGAGTCGCGGGCTGTCTGAGCGTCCACGTTCTGCGCCGCGAAGGCCGTCATGGCCGTACGTAACAGATATTCCCTGCGCTGTGGCTTGCGAACCCCGGCCGAAAAAAGAAACAGCCACCGTCGACGCGTCTCGGACAGAGCGAGGGATGCTGAAAGGCGCCCCGGTGCTGCTCTGGCGGGCTGAGTGCTGCTGGGCGAAAGCACAGTTCGTGTAGCAAAGTGGCCCCCGTGTTGGCCATTCGCAATCGCCGATCTCCGAGGCCTCAGCGCAGAGACAGCCCGGATCATCGCCATCACGTCAGTCAGTCAACGTCAGTGAGACACTTGCGCATCCCCCGTCCGAGGGACTCGTAGGCACTCAGCGGCGAAGTCGTTTGATGTTCGGTTACAGGCGTTTGATTCACACTGCGACTCGAGTTTGATGCTCCAGGGACGGTCGGCGGATGCCGGTTTGATGCTCAACACCAGCAGGAATGGCGGTGGGTTCGAGGTTGATTCTCATCAGATGCCTCAGCCCTGCGGCGACGCGGATCCGACGACAAGCGTGTGATGTAACGAAGAACGCCCCGCTGATGTTATTAATAGGGCCAGCTATGGGTGGATGGCTGCCAATCAATGGCCGAAGAAGGGAGGGAAATTCATTTCGCTACTCGCCCAAGGGCGCTGATCCAGATCATCCACAATGAGCGTGTGCTTCTCCGCCAACAATGAATTGCGGGCACCTTGTTCGTATTGTTGTCCGGCCTCAGCGCAAATCGATAAAGCACATACGAGACTATTTCGTTCTTCCTTTTTTTCTGAGCCGCGGGCTGATCAATGGCATTGTGCCCCGTCTGGCCTGGGCCAGTAGACAGCCGCGAGCCTCCGGCGCGTCCCTTCACCCGCCAGATCCTCCGGTTCCCACGTGTCTAGATGAATTTTTCAGGCAAGGACGAACATCCCACCATGCCAGCCGTAGGCCCTGTTCAACCGCCGGCCATATCGTCGAGCCATCCGGAAGGGTAATTTTCCCGACGGATGGGGCTCATGGAACTGAATGCTTCTTTCGACGTCGAGCTCTGCGGGACTAAATTGCCAAACGGAGCCATAAAGCTTCTCAGGAGCGAAGCCGGTGGAGTTCATGGCGTGTAAAAAGTCTGTCCAAGCCACCTCTCCTGGCTGAGCTGACGCGGACGGCGTGTAGAAGAGTGTGGAGAAGACTTTATGAGCCCTCTTATCGACTGGGAATGTAGGCTGCTTGTCAGGGAGATGGCGTTCAAGGGGTTCCCTTGGTGGCGTGGCCGCTTCCTCGGAAGTCTGTGCAGCACTTCTGGTCTTCTCCTTGGTCCTGGGAGCGGACGCACCGGAACGGTCGATCGTACGCTCCGTTCGATGCTCGAGATCGAAGTAGAGCTCGGACAGAGGCTTGCACAGGGAGTCCAGGTCCCCGGCCGGTTGCTGCGGAGCTTTGGCCGGCTCAACCCACTCGGACGTTCGCTGCAAGATCCGAGGTTGTGAAAGCAGTTGCCGCACCACGGTGTTGTCAAGGCTGCGCCTCTTGGCCAGCATGTGCTCGTCAGTCTTGCTCCAAAACGAGTCCAGATTCTGCTCGGCACATCGCATGGCGTCAACATTCTCGCGAGTCCTCCGCTTCTCAACCGGATAAAAGAATTTCTTGTCCGAGGGGTTCCCCAGGTTGGCTAGGGTCGTTCCGTCGGCGACTTCCAAGAACTGGACCCAGTGCTTGGTCCGTTCCGCCCAATCTCGCTTCAGTCTCTCCTCCTTCCCTACCAGGTGGCTTTCGAAGGTCTGAGCCCATGGCTGATAGATCTTGATCTGGCGGATGCACTCGGTCATGACGGCAAGATCGGAAACGACATCAGCAATATAGGGGGAGGTGAGTTCCTTGGCCTTCGTGTTGGCCTGGAGCAGGCGCTCCAGTTCGTCGACCAAGATGGTAACACCAGCCAGAAAACGGCGGTCGTCGTCCCAGAGCGCATTGAACAGCCACAGGAGGCGCATGCGGGTCTCGTCCTGATCGTTGCCAGGTTTTTCCCGGACGCGGATCCTGGTCGAGTGCGGGTCCTCCGGGGGCTCTCTTACAAAGAAGCGGCGGAGTGGGGGCGACGCCACGACGCCTTGCTTCAGCTGTCCTATTGGCCCCTTGCTTGCATGGTTGAGGTAGTGTTGAAACTTGAGGAGAGCAGATAGATACTCTTCCGGGAGATCTTCCTCAACGGAAATGTCCTTGGCATATTTTGCCTGCAGAGCTCGTAGTTTGACTACTTGGTCGTGGAACTCACTCCATATCTCCAAGCGAAGATAGGCATTGGCTATGAGTTCTCCGATGACGCGATTCCAGAACGTGTGCTCGCGGCCGGGTTTGAACACAGGATGGCTTTGGCCCTTGGAGTCTGGGATCATCTCCTGGCGATGCTCCTTGTAGTCATTGACGCAATCGGCGAAGTAGCTGGGATCTTCACGCAGGGCCCATATGTGATCCTCGGAGGCAGAGACTTTTGAGGCAAGAAGAGATTCGAGGCGAGTCAAGTCCAGATTTGCGGGAGCACGATAAGGAGCTTCAGCCGCAATCACTGCAAGTGAGCTAAAGCCGGTCACATTCTCCGAGACGGAAGGAGGCTCCGGTTGGACGGGAAAATCGTCGCTGATCATGGCGTCAGGCGAGATATCGTGCAGGATCTGCTTAGAGACGTCTGCAAGGAATTTCCAAACCCGCTCCTGCATCTCGAGGATCTGAAGGCCGTAGCCAGGATGCATGCCCTTGCCTGAGGTCATCCACTCAAAAGATTCCGGGTGATCGTCCCACGAAAGGAGCTCGCCGTAGGTCTCTGGGGTCCTTCGCGCAGTGAACATCATGGTGTGCTCATTCAGGAAGGGCGCTACCAGAGCTTTCGAAGTATAGCCGAAGTGGGCAGCCTCGTAGTCAGCCATTGCGAAAGCGTCGGGCGGGTTGCGAGCACGGGCATTGAGAAGAAGGAGCAGGCTTCTAGGCTTAAGAAGGTCCTCCTGGTTCATGCATGGCCACATGTAGGAGTCCTTGAATCCAGTTTCTTTGGTGCGCTGGTGGTCTGATTCGCGGGCAAAGGCGTCGAAGTCTGGGCGGTGGGTGGAGGGCATATCCGGCCAGGCACTGAGAAGAGTCTTGCGGCGCTGCTCCTTGGTCTTTTTGAACCACCGTTTCTGGATGGTTGCTTCGTGTCTCTCAAGGACGGCTTTCAGGAAGCTCCAGTCCTGGAAGATGCTGGCGGAACGACGGCGTGCCTCGTCACGGACGGCTTCGGGTGAGGGCAATGCAGTCGGAAGCGGCGTGCGGCCGTCGCCCATTGCCTTGAAGATGCTGGCCGGGTCATTCCAGTTGATGTTGGCGAGATCACCGGCCGGCGCGTCGAATTGGTTGCCGCCAGGGCCGAGCGGATTGAAGCGGGAATCGATCCCGCCCGCCATGACTAGCGGTGCTGCGGTGAGCAATGGGTGAAGGCGACGGCGCGCGCGAGGAAAGGACGGCCAGCCAGTGCCCGCAGTGGTTGGCGAAACGAACGGTGTGCGCAGCTCACGGGCTGGGCGGGGAGACGGAGCACAGGGGCGCGCACGGCGTGACGGGAGACGCGACACGCGTTTGCGCCGGCAACCAGCCGACGGTGCGGCGGGCGGTGGCAGGTGCAGGAGCACAGGTGAGGGGCAGCCGGCGCAGGCAGCAAGGCGGCAAGGCAGCAAGGCACGAGCAGCGAGCAAGGAGCAAACGGCGCCAGGCGCGGGCTGCAGGTACCCGCCGGCTCCGCCCCGCCTCTCTCCGCTCTCCACCACACCGCACCGCTCGCCTCAACGGCCATCCAAAATTCGGCCCCTCCCCAGGCCTGCTCCGATCTGCCCGTCCAGCCTCTGCCGGCCTTGCTGCACTCCCGCTCTGCCAGCCACACCGGCCGCCGGGGTTGTCCACGCCCGCTCTGTGGCGGCGCGCCGCGACCAGGGGCACTGGGCATCCAAATTCTCCGCCCCAGACCAGCGGTCAGCTCCTTCAGAATCCGCGCATGCTCGCCGAATGACTCGTCTCCGCTTCCCCTGCCTTCTTCCCCGAATGGCCAGGAACCAGCTCGACGTCGGTACGGTCCGGCCGTTGCCGCCGTCCGCGCCGCTCTGTGCGTGCTCGCTGCCGTAATTTGCCCACGACAATCCCTTCTGTTGTCGCGTCGCCTTCCTTGACCGCCGCCATGGCTCGCTGTGAGCATGGCGGCAGTCTCTCCGCGCTCGCCCGGCCGAACGAAGCCATTGGGTCTGTCATGTTAGCCTTTCCTTGGGGCCCTGGGATTGACAATTTAGGTGGCTCTGCGGGCGGTTCGAAATTTCAGTCACCCGCCATGGAGCACCTCAAAGAGCCACGCATCCCGTTTTAAGTCAGCACACCCGGCCATCCCAGCATCAGCCGCCAGTCAGCTGCGTGCCACAGCGGAAGCGGCAGACTTCCACCTTCAACCGGCATCTGGACACGTAGCTGACACTCCATCGCCGCCGTCAGAAACGTGCGTTTTCGTTTTTTCCCTTCTTTTCATTCTTCGTCACATGCTCAATGCTCAAACTCGACGCCGGCCCTGCCTTCTCGCTGCCGAGCCTCTTGAACTCTCTTGCTCGTGTTAGGTGGCATTCGCTGGCTAGCGGTTTCATGGTTTTCCTTCTTAATCTCGAAACAGCCTGTCGCTTTCACGTCGTATGCTTAGGGCCCTTGGCGCAGCCCCTCCATATCCGGCAACTTTTCTTTTTTGTCATGCCGAGGACAACAAAGCAGCCCACGCTGTCAAGCCTTGGCACCTGTTTCCGCTTGCTGCCCTCCCCAGTGTGCCTCGCGTATCTGAGACCGTTTGCAGTCTCGGCCTCCGTCCTGTGATGTCGTTCCCACGTGCGCTGCAGCTCGCATCAAACTTTCCAACGCCCGCTGCCGCAACTCAATGGGGGTTGGCGAGATAAACGAGACTTCTAAACTTCAACGGTTGCAAACGCCTCTGACGCCGCCAGTCTACAAAGAACGCCAGGCTGGTGGGCGGGGGCGCGCCGTGGTTAAAGCTCCCGTTCGAAGCGCCCGCACCTCCCCACCTTCTGCTCATGAGACCTCCGGTACCTGAGTCTAGAGCGTTTGTCAGGACTTCCAGAATAAGGTGAAACCGCCGATAGGGTCCACTGCGGCTCTCAAACCGCGCTGACGGTCCACTAGACGGCCGAGTTTCAGATGGCCGGCCTAGCTTCAGGAGTAAAGGAACGCACGGGGACCATGATGTCAGCAGCTCTCCAGACGACGCTGACCCCTACACCGCACCTGGCCGTTCTGCACCAGCAGCGTTTATACATCGTCTCCGCCCTGCAGCGCACCCACAATATAATCGACGGCGCCCGCGCGAGACTCAACACCATAGAAAATACCCTATCCGGAACCAAGCGCAGGCCGTCTTCCACGGATTCCGACACGCTCGCTACCCAGCCCTCCTCGAACGCCACGCCCCGCACCTCCTCGTCGACAGCCCCTAGCGACGAGCGCCGCACTCCTCCAAAAGCGTCCACCAGCCAGACTGCCGACGATCAGCCGCGACACCGCGACGACGACCAACAAAGCCGGCTGCCCCGCACCACAAAAAAGAAACTGCAGCACAGTCGCTGGCGTGCTCGCGGGACCCTGCGCAACTGCATCGCCGAGGAACGCGCCCTGCTCGAGAACCTCCGCTCCGTGCAAGACCGCATTCTCCACCTGCAAGACGCTGCTTTGCGCGACTCTGCCGTGATGGCGCAGGCCGACTTTTGCTCTTCTCCCTGGCAATCCGGATGGCGCGTTGAGTTTGGCGAGACGGCCGGCCAGCTTGGCTGGGGGTTTGGCCCAAGTGATGTTGCGCCGCGGAAAGGCAGCGTGACCGGTGTGATGCGCCGCTCCATCGATGCCGCCGCAAAGCAGCGCTCCAATTCCAAGGCCGGAGTCTGGACCGCCAACACCACAGCGCCGATAATCAATGCTCACCTCATCCCCCTGACCCAAGCGCATCCCCAACTCCAGATCATCACGCCCAACAACCAGCCCCAAATACCCAACCACCTCCAAGCGCCCTTCCTGCAGCCCTACGCCTTCTCCCCCGGTCTCCCGTCGCCCTTCCTCCTCGACCCCGAAACCACCGCCGAGGACCTCTACGCCTGGCAAAACGGCGACGCCGACGCAACCGCCGACCCCTATGACTGCGTCGACCCGTCTTCCGTCCTCTACAACGTCGATCCGTACTACTCATTCTCCTACTCCCCAAGCGCCTCTTTCTCCTACCCCACCGCCACACCACAATCGCAGCAGCAAACCGCCCAGCACGACGACTCTCAACCCACCACCCAATACGCCACCGACCAAGCAGAAGCCAACCCCGCACCCCCCTGCACCTCTCCCTTCCCGGAGCGCTGGGACCTCGCCACCGCCCTCCGCGTCGGCCGCACCCAGACCGGCGGCGGCGCGCCGAACAGCATCGTCGTCGCCGAAGACGGCGCCGCCGGCCGCCGCCACGTACGCGCGTTGTCGGCGCTGCTCAGCCCGCGCGGCAGCTGCGTCCTGCACATCGACGACCTCGTCCCGCCGCCACAAGCCGACCCGGGCCCGCGCAGCGCGGGCTTCGAGTCGCGCAAGCCGTCACTGGCCGAGCCGTGGGCGCCTCCCCGGCCGACCTCCAAGGGCAAAGGCAAAGCGAAGGCGCTCAACCCGACCAGCCCGACCTTCGTGCCCGGCGCGACGTGGACCATGGCGCCGCCGCCACCACCGTCGTCGAAGAAGCCAGCAGTCGCGGTCATGATGGCGGAGATGGTCGACGCGAGCCCGAAGACGACGGTCAAGCGGCCGGAGACGGCGGAGGAGGCGATGGCGGCGGCAGCGGCAGCGTCGTCCGGCTGCTCGAGCTTCTCGTCGGCGGCGGACAGCGCGGCCAGCGCCGGCGCGCGCGACGACGACGACGACTCCTCGGCCCCGTCGTCGCTCGAGGCCAGCCCGGCCAGCTCCGCCGGTGGCGAGAAGCGCCGCTACTCGGCCGCCGCCGTCGACCTGCTGCTCAACCGCTTCAGGGAGAACGCGGCCAACCCGATCAAGAAGCGGCGCAGCTGGAAGAAGGCGCGCGCGGGGTGCGTGGGGAGCGTTGGGGGCGCGGGGAGCGCGGGGGCGATGTTTGAGGGGATGAGGGTGATGGGCGTGGTGGGGGAGGAGGGGGCGGAGGAGGTTCAGATTATGATGGAGGTGGTTTGACGAATGTCCTTTCTTGATGAATCCGGGTGGTTTGTTACTCTTCTTTTTTTTTTCGTTTCTCGAAATACCTTGGTGAGTTGATGACGAAAGGTGGGAGGTGCTAATGTTTTATGATATCATTGCTTGCTTTCGTTGGTGGCGTTTTTCCTCTTCCAGTTCGTTTCGATGATGAGCGCGGAGTTGATACCTATAGCGAGACGACCATGTTCGACGTTTGTTATTTTTTTTCTTTTTTTTTCGTTTATCTCTCAAAAAGCACGCTCCTTTATAGCCAGATGATAATGTCACTCCTTTGATGTCCTCCATCCTTCTCCTCCCCGCATCTGCTTCTGCCCCTCTCCCGGCAGCTCCACCGGCATCGTCTCAGGCACCGCCATCTCCACTATCACCCTCTGCGCCTCCAGCTCCGCGTGGCTCACCTCCGTCGCCAACTCCTGCACGCTTTGCCCCGGCAGCTCCTGCGCCTCGCACCAGCCATACCTCGCCTTCCCGTCGTCGAAAGCTTGTCGCCGCATCCCTCTCGGTCGCCACCGGACGATCGATCTGATCGTGCTGAGCACGGAGCACTCGGTCCCGGACGCCGTGGCGCGCCGCCGGCCGAGGACGAAAGCTCCGATGATCAGCGCGGCGAGGAGGAGGACGCCGAGGGGGATAGTGATGCCGAGGGCGATCTTGGTGGATGTAGAGAGGCCGCTGCTAGAGGGGCTGGTGCTTGTTGCTGACGCTGGTGTGGTGAACGTCTCGGAGGTGCCGGAATTGGAGGTAGACTGCTTTGCGTCAATGCTGTCTCGAGTTGGGAGGGAGGAATGGTTGCTGACCGTAGATGATACCGCCGTTGTTACGTGATATGTGCTGCTGGATGCGAAGCTCGTTGTCGGGCCTGAACTCGACCAGATTATGCTTGTCGTCTGCGCTGTGGAGGTAGAAAGGGTCGTAGATGCCATCGTATCAACAGCTTCTCTTCGCTAAATTAGTGTCTCGATATGTGAGTGCATCCAGAGAGGTAGGAAACTGACGAATTCCGAGATTTCGAAAGAGTCTCCGGCGGAGGTCTTGAGCAGCTGCTTTGCTCAGCGGATGGAGGAGGCCCGGCAACAACTTCGGAGATTCTCAGCTTCAACGCAATGCGGGGAACCGTCCCTAACGCCTTGAAAGAGCACGCCCAGCTGGCTATGATTACGCCCCATGCTTTGTCATAGTACGAACTTCAAAAGAAATTTTTCTTGCGCCAATACATAGCTGCTTTATAAGATGATGGGTGACGGAATTGCCAACTTCGGTGGCCAAGCGTCGGTATGGTAAGATAAGTACGTTTTCTAAGGCCGTCTTACATTATCTCCTCCCTAAAGCTCCGAAAAAGTGTGTAACACACACGTGGAATCAACGGTAATACGCGGGTCCCGGGATGATTTCCTGCAAGGCAAAAATCTTTCCGCCCCCAATTGTTTCAATGGCGACGCGTCAGAATACATGCAGCGCGTCGCTTGTGGAACCGGACACTACGGCATCTTCGGCCGATGACACTCGTGCGGTTCGCCTTTTAAGCCGTCGAGCATCTGGCTTCTGATATCCTGGAGCAAGCGCTATTCAGCTGTGTGAATGGATCCAGGGACATTACTCCACAACTTACGTTCTTCTAGCCCCTTGCAATAATAACGTGGAGAATAGCAATCTCGATGTTCAGTTAGCATTGTTCCATCATTCTCTTTCTGCCGTTTGCTCTTCCCGTCCTGTTGTTTCTGCTGGTAGCTCCACTGGCGATCTCTGTGGCACCACTAACTCCACCAAAGGTCGCTGCTCATCCATTTCCGCATGGGTTGTCTGTGTTGGAAGCTCTTGGGTATCTTGCCCTGGCAGCTCCTGTGCGTTCTCGCGCCATTCGTGGCCTCTTTCTTCCGTCGATGTCCCGCAATTCGACCTGCCTCGTCTTCGGAATCGAGTTCTTCGTCTTTTGCTCGACGCGGCCCCTACATCAATCGCCCTGCTTGATGCGCGACGGCAAGCTTTATCAAGAGCTGATGTGGTTTCCATGGTAGAAGACGCTAAATTAAGAGCCGGTGTTGTCTCAACGTTTTCTTGACTGTCTCGACTTGCAGTCAAATTGAAAGAAGAGTAGCAAAGGATGTGAATGGCGAGATCCTGGTTCCAAAGATGTTTTACATACCGTTTGGACACACGCAGCTATTGAGTTCAGCACGAAAGAGTTAAATTTCAAAGACCAGCGCTTGTGGAAGGCTGAAAACTGGAGGGAACTTTGAACCCGATCTCTGCTGAAATCTCCCAAAACTTGAATTATAGGCCTCCGAAGTCGGTGACGGGGATCGCGATAGGTGGGCTAATGAACCATTAATAACGAATACTCAACTTACATGTTGAGAAGAGCGAGAAAATCTGGTCTTCCTGAGATTTTGAACCGCAAGGCTTCCGTAGTACAACCAAGTTTTCCGGATATCCCTCTGTACTACTAGATGGCTGATCCTAGAATAGGGCTTTTATATTGTGTAACAATCCAGGCGCTAACCTATCAATGCCACCGAACAGACGCCCAGTGAAACAAAAGCCTGTTAGGGCTTCCACCGAATAAATGTAGATACGTACAGGTCGTCACTTATGAAATCATATGATACTTGCCTCCAAACCAGCCTCCATACTCACAATTGAGTCTTAAACTGATGCAATGATGAGGAGCGGCCTTCAACCTACTTCGGGCACTATAAGGATTATAATCAGCAAAGTATTCACCTAAGCCAAATGGTTACTGTTTACCACTCACGTGCTTTTATTAGACTTCAGTGTGTTAGATTCTTTCATGTTGAAGCCCTAATTCGAAGTATGAACCCCTCACAACATTCCCTCTCCCCCCTTAAGCCCCAAGTGTCCACATCAATGAAACCCACCCTGAAGTTATTCGTAAATTTCTTTGGTGGCCGTCTGTTCCAAGGCTGGTGCGGTAGACCTCTCTTCCGGCTACCGAGTGAGCAACTCCTTGACCTTGTCTGCTACCTGACTTGCCAGAAGTTCTACATCTTCAGGTCGCCATTGTGGGGCTTTGCTGCCAACACTACAGTTCATGTCGGATGAAGCGGAGGTGGTGGCTGGAACATATCTAGAAGAGGAAGTGTTCCAGTGATTTGGAGTTGGCATAGGGGTGACCGGTCCGTTTTGAGAGTCGAGGATGCCTCCAGCAGCTGTCACCATAGTGGCAAAACCGACTGTGGCCACGATGCTGAGGGGGTACATGGTAGAGGTTAAGATTAGGACTAAACGAAATATTAGTTTTTCTTTTTTTTTTGAAATAAATTATGCATTCTAGGTGCCAAACCTTTTCTGTGAATCTACTTTGAGTTCGTTGGCGAGAATGAGGCAGGTATGCGACAAAGAAACTGAGTAGAAGAGCCTGTAATGATGACGTAGAATCGACTCGGGCCACCAAATGTAGTCTATCGTTTAGCAAGTTCTGGAGCGATGATATTTTGGGTGAGGTGTGCTGATCTGGAGTATGAAGGATCACAGGATGTAGCTTCGAAGGAGTACTTAAGAGTACTTTGACAGCAAGGCTATTCGAACAAATCATCTATTCTTAATCATAAAGCTGAGAGAGGCTCATACCCCTTATGTGTCACATCTCAGCGCCTTGCTCGCACAGCCCCAAAAACAGAAGGCGGAAATTGGGTTTGAGAGAGAGGAATGCAAGTACGATGGTGTTTGGTGTTACCTGAGGTGAGGGAGTGTAAAGTTACACCGCATTCAGAAGACACCAGATCCTCATGAGAGGTGAACGCCGAGAGAAAATTCAGAAGGAATACATTCGAAATACAAAATGACAACTGTTCATCAGAAGAGTCTGATTTGATTTACTTCTGATAGCAACGCATCACAATGCATGTGGCGCTGCTGTGGCTGAGCTAGTCCTCTCAACCCTCTCAGTACTCGTAGCACGAACTACTTCGCCCCTCTCAGCTTTCGAGTCTGCCCTCTCAGCCTCATCAGGTGCTGAGCCAATCCGTTCAGCCATCTCAGCTGACACTGCCGACCCGAACCTCTGACCCCTCCCAATCGCTTCTACCTCCGGCTGCGCAACCAAAGCCCCCTTCTTCTTCCCAAAGGGCTTCCGCACCAACTCCCACCACGCCCTAAACACATCTGTCCTACATAGCAATACAAACGCCTCAATCCCCACAAACGCCAAGATAAACAACGTCGCAACCGTGATCCGCTCCGGAATGATAATCGGCCCCGTCTTATCGAGACACTGCTCATTATCCCTCGTCAAGATCATGCACACGATCCACGGCACCAAGGCCTCCGTATCCGCAAACGCCAGCCGCTCCTGCCTGTTATCCAGCACGATGAACACGACGCAGACGAAGGCGGTGGTGAAGATGGCCAGCGCCACTATCGCTAAGCTGCGCCACTGCAGCAGCAGCACCATGCGCAGGCGCCTGGCGGCCGCGCGCGCGCTGCGCGACCGCGACGACAGCGCGCTGGGCGCCGCGATGCCCTTTCTCCCGCCGCTCTGTCCGGAGCGGGTCGTCGACATGGCCGAGACGTCGGAGCGCAGCAGCGCCGCCTGCAGGTAGACTTTGATGCAGTACGCGAACGTGGCCAGCTGGAGGAGCAGCGCGAGCCCGCTGAACGCGAGCAGCCACGCCCAGTAGGTGGCGATGGAGCCGGTGTGGTTGACGTGGCAGTAGCCGCCGAAGCGGAAGGAGACGCCGGCGTGGGCGAGGACGGCGGAGACGAGGCCGATGGTGACGGTTGAGGCGGCGGTGGTGGCGCCGATGTAGTGGTGCTTGGTGGGTGCGATGTCCCAGCATATTTGGAGGTGCATGAAGAGCGCACGGACGAGTATCCAGGTCACGAGCGTCATGCCGCCGAAGGCTGCGAAGGCCTGGTGGGGGTTGTTAGTGGGGAGTTGGAGGGTAGGGCTGGGGAAAAGAGGCGAGGTTCAGGTTGTGGGTTGACGTACTCCGGAGAAAGCGCAAGTAGTGCTTGAGTACATGTCGTTCGGGGTGATTTCGTTGTAGCACTGTTCTGGCTGCCTGGCTAGCGGGATGATGAAACCGAGTTCCATAAGCATAATCCCCACCAGGAGTAGGACGTTCAGATAAGAGCGGCGAGTGGCACGGACTGGCAGAATTGCCATAGATATGAGTAAGAAGCCACAGAGGATGAAGCCAGCGACGTGAACCCAGGCGGCCCCGTCCGTCATCTGCTTGAAGTCTGCATGATTCCGGTCAATAACTACTTTATAGAGGCATTTGGTGTTGGGATAATTACCATCAGGATAAAGGTAATCGTAGACAGGACAGGGAATGCAGCAATTAGTGGTGGCGTTTTCGCCCTGGAGTGGATTTGGTGCACAGCTTCGACCTTTGAGAACTATTCGAAATATTAGCATGAGTTGTGTGCGATAACGATAAGATGCACTCACACCCTCCTGTTTTCGAGAACAAGGTCTCATCTAAGAAAGGGGAGGGGCACTCCCCGTTGAATGGGGAACTCATTCCGGACTACGAAGGTATTGGTTGGTACGGAACAGAAAAGACCGTCTTCTTCTCGGGCCGTGAAGCGAAATGAAGAGAGACACGGCTCTCGAATCTATGCAATGAGGACATGCCCTGGGAAAGAAATCTGATGAGGTCCGAGAGAACAAAGAGATTCACGAGTCTTGGTGCTTTCGACCATGGCCGGCTGCAGCAACATGGGACTGCGACAGACAAAGAACACGACTGCCATCGTCATGGAAAGCTGGGAACATCAAAATCGGATTCATTTGCAATAGAAGGCGCCCATGGAATCTTGTAGTCAGAGCAAACAGCAATTTTCCTGCCCTGTTCTGGACTGGAGAACACATCGTTGTGGTTTGCTTAGACTGAAAACTGTTGAGAGAGCGTAGCACAAGTGATCGCCGGTTTCCTGAAGAGCAGCGACGACGGTACGAAATGCAGCAATGGCTTTCACACACGTAAGAATCCCTTGCATAGTACACGTATGTGCCACACCTCGGACCCGCAGTATTTCTTGGCTGAATAGCGGGCCAAGGGGCACGCCAGCCGGGTTCCTCAAGCTGGTAAATAGCTTTAGCTCCGGGGCGGGATAAAGCGGGGAGGTGTAAGCAAAAAGTCGTGGCCTCATGAAGAAGGTGTCACCACCACCGCGTCCGCAGTGGTGGTGCTCCAATAACCTCGTGTCCTGTTATCGTTTTCTTCAGGCCCCACGATGGCGTCAGATACAAGCTTTTAAAAGAGCGGGCTCCGTTGGTGCCTCGCACGAATGCATATGTAGGCGTCCGGCTGGGCGGATTTGGAGGCGCTGCCGCGTGACTTGGGGCGGGCGAGATCCCAATGGCTTTCGACGACGTTATCTCGAAGAGACATGCTGTGTTGCAGGTGCATGATGCAGTGCCGGAGCTGTAGGCGTGAGCAACGATGACAGGAAAGATTGCAAAATTGCGCGATTAAAAAAAAGTTGCAGGACTCCGCAGACGTCGGCAGGTCGCTAAGAGCTAGCGGGGTGGAGTGGCCGCCGGGAAGAAAGGCAAACAACATGGCTGCGCATGATTTGAGCGCGATCTGCGGTTCGGGGTGAGGGAATGTTGCTTTTCCGGGGCGGCAAGGCCTGCTGTTTGAGCTCACACGACGGCGACTGGGGGCCGTGCAGGGGCGGGAGGAGCAATTGGCCGGCTGGTGAATCGCGTGGCTAACTCAATCTGCCTTCCCCGCATCTTGGGAAAGCTTTGTAGAGCACACGGAGGGCGGCCGACGCGTCGAGGCCGCGCGGGAGGTGGTGCGAGGGCGGGAGTTCCTGTCGCGCAGACGTCACAGCGTCGCGGGCACGGGCCAATGGCGCGGCTGGACTGTCACATGCCGGCAGAAGGCGCGCAGGATGCGCCAGACTAACTGCCGCACCCCACGCCGGCCAAGCTGTGGACACATTACTGCCATATTGTTGAACTGCTCCACTTCGCGCCCAGCTCGACCAGCTTCCACCAGCTTCTCTCCGCTTTCACCAAGCTGTCCTCTGCACCGAGCGCTCAACCGCTGGACTCGCCTCCAATTGACCTCCGCCTACCCGCCCCGCCGCAACAACACCAGCCTCCTCGCCCGCAACGCCCGTAGTCCCATTGCTCCTCACCCGCGAGCCTCGCCGCTTCTCCACCCCCGCGACTACACCCTGGAGATCTCGTAGCAACCACCATGCCAGGCTCCGAGACCCCCGGAACAGACGGCTCGACCCTGCGCGAGCGCCGCCCGCAGCTCGACGGGAATGGCGCAGCCGCGCCTTCCGACGCCGCCGCGACAGTGAAGGGACTCAACGACGAGGCCAAAGAGAAGAAGACATTCGGCAGGACGCCCGATGGAACCAGTTAGTTTCGTCCTGAGCCGCCCACAGCTGCTTTCTCCCGGACCCGGGTGACTCCCCGGACGCTGACATTCTCGCCAGTCTTCACTGTGCCGCAAACCGAGGACATGGTCTCGCAGCTCCTCAGCCCATCCCAGCCAAAGAACCTCTCTGACCTGATAATCCTCGCCGTTCTAGGCGCCCATCTCCTGGCTCTCTGGCTCCTCCCGGCCGCCGCGCGCATCCCCGTCTTCGCCGTCGTCTTTCTGTTCTGGCGCGCCGGCTACAACGTGGGAATTGGCTGGCTTCTGAAGGAGCAGTCGGAGCATCTGAGGCTGGTAAACTGGGCGCGCAAGTCGCGCATCTTCGAGCCCCTTTCGACGGGCAAGAACCCCCATCCGCAGCTGTACGCGTTGCTGAAGCGCGAGATGGAGACCAAGATCCCCGAAGACTACAAGTTTGAGGAGGCTCCAATTGAGTACAATACCTGGCTTGTCTTCCGCCGAGTTGTTGACTTGATCTTGATGTGCGATTTTGTCTCGTACTGCTGTTTTGCCGTCGCCTGTGGTGGCCGCCCCAGTGGGGAGGGCGCAGTCATCACCGTCGGCCGCTGGGTGGCCGGCTGGGCTCTTGTGCTCTTCAATCTCTGGGTCAAGCTTGATGCGCACCGTGTCGTCAAGGACTATGCATGGTACTGGGGTGACTTCTTCTATCTCATCGACCAGGAACTCACCTTCGACGGCGTCTTCGAGATGGCGCCCCACCCCATGTACTCGGTCGGCTACGCTGGTTTCTATGGCATCTCGCTCATGGCCGCCAGTTACAAGGTCCTGTTCATCTCCATCGTCGCCCACGCAGCCCAATTCGTCTTCCTCTCTACCGTAGAGAATCCCCATATCGAGAAGACTTACAACCCGCCTCCCCCGAAAAAGCGCACTCTCACTGGCGAAAGTGATACCCGTCCAAACTTCGAGGCTGGTCACGTGAACGGCGCTCCTCCGCTTGCGTCCTCTGCTCAGCCCTCGCCCGTGCACAACCTGATGGGCTTGCAGAATGTCGACTTTCACCGCGTCACTGACGTGTCAGTCGTCTTATTTCAACTCTACACAATCGGTATTACGCTGCTCTCGCCTCAAACGCCCTTCTATCAGGCTCTCTTCGTCGCTCATGCCGTTGCGTGGAGGTTGTGGTTCTCAGTTGGTGTTGGCATCGTTCTAAATGAGCAATCAAACAAGAAGCGGTGGACTCGCCACTTCATCAAGTACGGCGAGAGCACTGAGGAGGCTTGGCGTCAATGGAAAGGTCTCTACCATCTCAGCTGCACCATGTGCTACGCGAGCTTCATTGCTGCAGCGTGGAAGATGTATGCCCTGCCTCCGGACTGGGAGTATGGCTTAGCTCTTCTCAGACACGTCTTTGGCTCTGCTCTCGTGGCACTCCAGATCTGGACTTCTTTCAGTATCTATGAGAGTCTCGGAGAGTTTGGGTGGTTCTTTGGTGACTTCTTCTTTGACCACGCGCCGAAGCTCAACTACAGTGGTATTTACCGCTTCCTCAACCAGCCAGAGCGCTTCCTTGGTCTTGCCGGCATCTGGGGTGCTGTAGTGATCACCTGGAGCAAAGCGATCTTCTTCCTTGCTCTTCTAAGCCACATCTTGACTCTCTTGCACATTCACCTCGTTGAGCGCCCTCATATGCAGAAGCTGTATGGCCAGAGCCTTCGTGAGCATTCAGGTATCTCTAAGACGCTCAAGCGCTCTCTGCCCGCTCCGTTCCAGCAGTGGCACGGCAACATGGACCGCGTCCTGGGCGACACTGTCGAATTTGTCGAAGACTTCATCGATGCTGCTCGCCCCAAGCTCGCCGCTGGTGTCGACACCATTGTCAAGGACGCTACCAACCTGTTCAAGAGCTATCCGGCCCGTATCAGTATCACCCGCGTGGCACCTGACCTCGCCGGACTTGACCCTAAGGACTACAGTGTTGAGGTCTCGGGCGAGCCTTCGTCTGGCGAGCGTCTTACTGGTCGTGAAGGAGAGGACGCTCGTGGCCCTGCGCGCAAGTACGCCGAATTCAAAACCCTTTCGTTCGAATACGGTGCACCAATCAAGGTGCGCTGGACTGCGCCGCTCAACCACGGAAAGAAAGACTGGGTCGGCCTGTACATGGTATCGGACAACCTCTCCCGTGAAGTCACGCGCGTCGCCTCCCAAGGCCGCTGGATTGCCACCAACCCAGGGTTCTACGACAGCGTCCGCGTCGACACGGGCATCCTTGCCTCGGACAAGCTGGTATCCGGCGCACAGCGCAAGGATGGCGAGAAAAAGGACTACTACTCAGGTGAGATGGAGTTTTCGGGCGACAAGCTGTGGTGGACGACGGGCGTTTTCGAGTTCCGGTACCATCACGATGGCAAGCACAACGTCATGGCTATCTCGCATCCTTTCGAGATCCGCATCGGCCGCTTCGACGAGGATGATGTTGAGCTGCAGCTACACCCCACCCTGTCCAACGGCAGCAGCACCTCCGTCTCTTCTGGTGCAGATGGCAACCTGGTCGAGAGCTCTCTCCGCCTCGCCGTCGAGCAATCCCTTCTCCCTGTCGTGCGCAACTGTTTCGACCGCGACCCGGAGATTGCACCGGAGACGGTGGATGAAGGGTTTGGCGGGCTGGTGGAACGTGACGGCAAGTTCTCCAAGAGAGTCGTTTTCGCTGTCCACCAAATGTTTGGTATCGAATTCGCGCCTGAGGTCGTGCAGGCGGATGGATGTGTGAGAAATTTGGCGTGGAGGATCGTTAACGCGAAGAAGGTCTTGGTGAGTAATCGAATTTCTCCTTCATTAATTCTTTAGAGGAGGTCTCCTTGATTTCTTTCTAGGAGAGGAGATGTGATGAGCAGAAGGTGCCGGTGCCTTGAGCAGTGAAAGGGACTGCTGGAGTTCAGCTGAAGAGGGCCTTGCAGGCGTTTGAGAGGTGTTTAGAGTTCTGTTCTGTTCTCAGTCTTTTCTCTTTTTCTGATTACCGAGAACCTCGTTTTGCTGATGCATCCTTTCGTTTGTTTCTGCACAGGCTCCGTACAGTATGTCGAGTTCAGGTGGAAACACCACGCCCAGCGGGGCGAAGTATTGAGAAGCTACTAGGCTTTCGCCGTCATGGGTCACGTCCGCCCAGGCAATGGTTGATGAGAGACGAAGATATATGCGCGCTGTGATACCAGTGGAGCGAGCGTTCGGTTTGTGTCTTCTTTTCGGTTCACTCCTTTCCCCATCTCTGCTGTTGATACGCGGAGGGATGAAAATTCTTCAATTCAGTTGTTTCCTTGTGGAAGTGATACTCCAAGAGAATGTTTAAAATGGTGGGCGGTCTTCTCCTTTCAAAGTGCTTAATTACGTTCGTCTTTACTCTTTCATCAACACTTCTACCACGTTTGCATCTCATTGGGTGGGGGCATAAAAAACGGAAAATCTGGCATTGCATCATGGGGTGGTGGACCAAGGGGAACATGGGCTTGTGCGTCGTCGTTCTGTCATGTCCTCTTGCATTTCATCTCTTCACCACAAAAACGAAAAAGCATGGTAGCATCTGATGACGGTAATACGCATAAAAATGTCAATAAGGACGATGGCTAAGCCTTTTCCGCTATATTTTGCAGCTCTACTTATGTTAATGGAAGAGTGGTGGGCGGTTCTTGTCTAGCGTTGGCAGTCGTACCTTTCATCATCGACGGTGTACGTAGGAAGAGCATGGATGACCAGCTCCAGCATTACACCACACTAGTAGTAGTAGTAGTATTCATACACCCCGTCGGCCTCCGCGGGCCATAGGGACGAGATCGCTAGATCTGCGCTAAGCTACATTGGGATCCCGGTTCATCCAAAGCCCACACATTAAATTGAAGTCGCTATCCTTCTTAAAGCGAGCGTAAGA
>RKSS01000118.1:0-25827 GCA_009829855.1 Neofusicoccum kwambonambiense | reverse complement strand
AGCCCACCCTCCCCCCGGCGCCGATCCATCCACCACTCGGGAAACCCGGACCCAAAACCCAGCGCTCCGGAGCCACCAGACGGGTGCGTGCGCGTCACCGGCCGCACCACCCGCCGGGCAAGAGCGGTAGCGGTAGCGGTAGCGGTAGCCGTGGTGGACGACGGGAAGGGCTTGCATTAGGGTTCCCCGTTGTGCCACCCACCGTCCCTCCCCTTTCCCACAGCTAGCCAGCCGGACCCAGAGGTGACGCGGCGATCTTCCCCACGCGGGACTAGAATCCGTGCCTGTCAGCGCGCTCCCCTCCGTTCTCGTGCCGAGCGGAACCGGACCCGCATGGACGAGGTGGCGGTGCCTTGGAGGGGAGGGGGCGCGGCTGAGTGAGCGCGGGCCTTGGCCGCCGCCGTCCCGATCTGCGAACCTCGCCGGGAAGCTGCTTGGGGCCTTTGTTGTGCGACGTTGCGGGTGGGCGCCGTGGCGCTGAGTGGGTGGCGTGTGAGACACGTGCGGGATTCGGGGGGGAGGCGTGGGTTTGTGTTACGATGATCTGTTCAGGGTTGCAGGGCTGTTGTTTGACGGCTCGAAATGGCTTGGCCTTGTTGTTTGGGTGTGGCGCAATGTGATGGGGGCCGGGGGCGTGGCGGTTAGGGATTCTGCCTTAGTGGCTGTGTTTTGGGGTCGGGCTGATGTGTGATGGATAATAAGGTGCGAATTAGGTAGAGAATGGAGGACCATGCTGAGATTGGTTGGAAGGAACGCCTTGTTGAGATTAATGAGAGCAGGGATAGGGGTTTAGAAATGCTATTGTGTTTTAAGCTGACTGAGTTGAATTCCCTTCGCAGGCTTTTGTCTATAAATTTTGGGTACTCTTACACTCCAACAAGGAACTCCAATGGACGGTATCCTTGACAGCAAATCTCCGACGTCTTACATCTCGGCTGATTTCTCGTATCTTTCTCGTGCCTTTAAAAGCAACTCCTACGCGCCAACGACGGGGCTGGGTGGCCGATGACGAAGATGGCGGCGAAAAGGCGGAAGATATCAAAAAAAGAAATACGGACATGACGAATGACTGAGAAAAGGAAAATGAAGAAGCTCTTGGCGATATCAGCAGCATCCATCAAGTCATCGAGGAGGGCCATTGTCTGTGTAAGGAGATCCGGAAGCTGTACAGTGGAGCCAGAGGGCAGCCCCGGCCGGGTCTCCAAACTCCCCACCACACGTGCAAGACACCTTAGTAGTCGACGCCCACAACGCCCTCCAGCCTGCCCTCTGTGTCTTCCACGTAACGCACCATGTCTTCAATGGTGCAGACCTTGATGCCGAACCTCTTGCCAAAGGCCAGGCAATCGTCTCTTCTCATCATGCCGCCGCCCACGCGCTCCGCCACGCCCTCCACCTCCTCGCCATCCGTGATGAGCTCGCAGATGACGCCGACCTCTGGCAGCTTCGCCAGGCGGCACAGCTCGGTCGCCGCCTCGGTGTGCCCGCGCCTCTGCCTGACGCCGCCGTCCCTCGCCTGCAGCGGCAGGATGTGGCCGGGCCGCCTGAAGTCGTCGGCCTTGGTGTTCCCGTCGGCGAGCAGGCGGCACGTCACGCTGCGGTCGTTGGCGGAGATGCCGGTGGAGATGCCGTGGGCGGTCGAGGCGTCGACGGACACGGCGTAGGCGGTGCGGTTCGGGTCCGCGTTGTCGACCACCATCTGCGGCAGCGCGAGCGCCTTGGCGCGCGCCGCGGTGAGCGGGGCGCAGATGTAGCCGGACGTGTACCGGATCATGAAGGACGCCTTGGCCGGCGTGAAGGCCGACGCGGCGATGATGAGGTCGCCCTCGTTCTCGCGCGACGGCGAGTCGAGCACAATGACGAATTCGCCGCGGCCTGTGGGCGGGAGCGCGCATGCGCGCGCGAGGGTCAGCTGCTGCGCACCGGGAGAGCGGGGCGGGGAGGGCTGGCGCAGGGAGGGGGGTGGTGTGAAGAGGAGGGCGCACCGAATGCTGCTATCACGTCCGGAATGGAGTCGAAGGCGGGGTGGGCAGCGGTGCCATTGACGGCGGGCGCAGCGGCTGCAGTGGTCGCCATGGCGCTGTCGAGGTGCGGGCAAGAGCGAGTCCGGCGCGGCTTCGGATATGTACAGATTGCGGCCGTCAGAGATATTTTGGCGGGGCGGTCTCGACGATGTTGTAGTCCAGGCACGGCCCTCCCTCGGAGTCGCTGCTTATGAGAGCCGGCGTCACGCTTTTGTCAGCGCGCAGAACGGCGGCGAAAGCGGTCGGCGCAAGGGCAAATGGAAGCGGTGCGGAGGAGAAAGAGGAGGCACGGCGGAGGTCCAGCATGGTGGAGCTTATTCGAGGTCGAGTCATTGCTGCTTTCAGACTTGGCTGCGCTGTCTTCCGCACTCCGCCGACAGACCCCTCATCCAGCCCGCTCGCTCCCGCCTCCGCCGGCTTCCCGCGGCTCGCCGTTGTCGGCCTCCGCCCAGCTCCCGATGCAGCCCCTCCGAGGCTCTGTCCAAACACACGACCCGTGTTTAATGCCAGCCCGTCTCCGATTTCCGGGGAACGCTTGCCGGCACGCGTCGTCCATGACAGTTGGCTCGCGAAGTTCACATTTTTCGAGGGCCGTGCAAACACTAGCTGTGGCGGCGGTGCTCGCGTGATTGCTCTCCAAATTGGTATGAAGTCTGGGCACAGCCTGCACGATTAAATTTCCTAATATGGCGAGGAGTGGTTTACGACGTTCTCCACTGGACCAGACAGGCCTGCGTCGTCAGGTAGTCAAAGGGCCAGTCACAATGCCCGCTTCGATCCGAGGGACATATTCCTGCTCAGCGAAAAGGCGCGTGGCGTAATTCACGGACAATTCGACGTGGAAGGTCAAACGAGAAGAGGAGGTGGTGAATCGGCAAAACAGAGAAGCCGGCTTTTTGCAACAAACTCAGACCTGTCCTCTCTAGCAGCTGCAAGCAGCCTGTGGATATAAACACAAAGTGCTATGCAGCGCTTTATGGACGGGATGGTGCTTGTCCAGGTGGGAAAGGGCAAGAAAAGAAGGCGCGAACGGAAGCGGAGGCTGATCCGAATGGAAAGGAAGCCGGAAAGGAAGCCGGAAAGGAAGCTAGAAACCGAGCCGAGGACCGGGAGCTGCGGCGTGCATCATCTGGATGGTTGTGCGGAGCGCCATACCCATCAACTACACTTTTGCATGACCATGACTGCTTCTAACACAGAACAATATCACAGTGACTGGACCTTTCTGGAAGTCCGTTGCTGTCTCAAGGTGATAGTCTGAGTGACGGGCAGAGGTGCCTGGCCAATGCATATGCACTAAGGCGGATGAGCTGGCTGAACGAGAAGGCAACACAGGATATTCAACAGCAATGCCGAGCTGAGGCCAAAGCGAAAGCTGCAGGCTGTGATAGTTCTGTGGTGTTGAACAGGGGCAGCCGAGGCGCAGCGTGGCGCGGCGTCGATCATCCTGGTTCCAGGCCAGGTTTGAACTATGACGTAGTGGCGCTTCTTTAATCCCCGGCGTCGCAACCCTGAGGATTGCTTGTCAACATTGCTTTTCTCCTGATTGCCAACGGCTTGCACACACCCTCTTTGAGCGTCTGGATCATGTTCCAGCACAGTCTATCTGCCCGAACACTAAAAGGCACCTGAGAAACGAGCTCGACACTATGCAGCCTCGGCTCCTCCATTCCTTTGCGCGAGCTACGCCAGCCGCCAGAAACACTGCGCTTTCGTCACACCTACGCGCCACCTTTCTCCATGCTTCGCCATCACGTCACACACCCGCTTTCACGCGTTGCGGTGCTTGGAGGTCGATAGGCTCGACAGCAAGCAGGCCCCTCAAGGAAAGACCAGGCACGAGCTCAAACTCGCAGCCGGCAATTGACCTGAACAACAACGTCTCCGACGAGGAGAAGAGAGACTTCGACCAGAAGGTCGCAGAGGACAAGGGCAAGCAGATTCGCACACCATGGCACCGAGAAGGCGCGGATACCCCACCTGTCGGTCGCGAGCGCTCAGCTGGTGCCATGACAAAGGGTAAGCCATTCTCACACTCTCCACGGGAGCCGTTGACGCTGACAGCATGGCTGCATAGGAAAACTGCTCACAACCCCAAGTCGGATGTTGAAGTTGATCCTCCCTCTTACCACGAAGGACTACAACAGCGATCGCAAGGACGTCGAACCTCTCGCACTTCTCGTTCACCCGCAACAGCCCCTGTCCTACCTCGAGCGTCTGATTCAGTCCGAACTCCCAACCATAGAAAAAGACGGCAAGGAAAGAATACCAGAGGTTCACTTTCGCGCCGAGGATTCCCAGCAGGATGAGATGGATCCGGCAAAGAAAACGCCGGTCCAAGACCCTAAGAAAAGGGACGAGCACGACCTTGAGACACCCGATGAACTGAGGATTGACGGAGTAACCCACAAGACCGGAAAGCTGAATCGGAAGTCGATAGAAGAGGTAGGAATTGTGTCTCATAGCTGCTCTTGCTTGCGCTGACACCAAAATGAAATAGGCTGATCGACTTCGTGGTGGTGCTGGCGAAGGGGGAGTCGAATCATACAGCGGCCTCGGCCACGAAGCACGCTCAGATACCGAAGGAGAACGACGCTTCGTGCGCTGGTCCAAGTCTACGGAGGTAGGAGACTTTATTCGAGATGCCGCAAGAGGCCAGGAATTTGCCGTCGAGATCGAGGGCGCTCCACAGGATATTCGAATCGGCGTTCCGAGCTTCAACGACCGCACGTACTATTTGCGCATGCGTCTGCGCTCAACAAGCAAGAAGCTTGCAGGTCTGGCAGACTTGAAGAAGGAGTGTGACCATCTGGCACATAAGGGAGCACAGCGCGTGGCGCTCGGTGGGCTTGGTCTGGTACTTGCCTGGTGGGGAACTGTCTATCAGCTCACTTTCGAAACCGACCTGGGCTGGGACGTCATGGAGCCCGTGACTGTAAGTCCCCAATGATCATAGCACCCAAGAAAAGCATTGCTAACATATCTTCCAGTACCTTGTTGGTTTGAGTACTTTAATTGGCGGTTACGTTTGGTTCCTATACCACAACCGTGAAGCGTCCTACAAATCGGCCATGAACATCACCATTTCCCGCCGCCAATCCAAGCTTTACGCCGAGAAAGGGTTCGATTTGGAAAAGTGGCAAACGTTGATCGAAGACGCCAATGCACTCCGCAAGGAAGTCAAGATGGTCGCAAACGAGTACGACGTCGAGTGGGACGAGCTTCAAGACGAGAAGCACGAGAAGGTTGTCGAGGCCCTCCGTAAGGAACGGAGGAAGAAAGAGAATGGGAACAAGGGGGGAGATGATAAAGATGGCGAAGATGATTGAGCTACTCCCAGAGGTAGATGCTTTTCTTTTCCATTGCACATATTCACGTGAGCTGCAGCATTGGCAGGCGTAGTGGGATACACACTTTTCTTTCTTTTCTTTCTTTGGTCAGGAGTCCGACGGCTGGAAGCATAAACTCGTCATTTCCCTTGGTTGGGTATTATAAAGAAGATACAACAGAGTTTTATGAAAGAAGTAATAGTAAGGAGATCACCAAGAGATTGCTACATCGAATTATGGAGAGCCGCGTATGGATCCGTTTCAATCTTGAAAATGCGGTAGTAGTTGCCCCACGCTTGTAGCTGAGCTGCGTGACTGGTCTGAGTTGTATGCAAACATCGTACTCGTGCTGGCGAATGCCAATAGTGTAACCACGATCATAACAAACCCCGGGAACTTTAGCATATCCTGAAACAAATGAGCGAGCAAATAGTATTTGAAATGGAGAAGCAAGATTTGCTCACAGTTTAGTTAGTGCGAATACCAAATGTAGGGAATCGGGCAGTCCTCGCAGACGCCATTGGTACAATCTGAGTAAAGATTCAATAGCAGATTCCGAAGTGAGGTTAGTGTCACTTATACATTCATGTATGGACGCTATAGGAAGCTTTTCGTAGTGGCGAGCTACCGTAAGTCTCTGGGAGTTCTCTAATCTCGCGTGGAGGAGTTCCAGGAGCCTCTTGGACGCCGACAAGGACTTCTGAGTCGGTTTCCAAGACCCTGACTACTAGAACGACAGTTTTTCAGAAGACGTTCTCAAGGCGTGCTCCCAGTGAACCCCAGGAAGCTACAGCGGTGCCAGGATAGGAAATGCCCAGGGGAAGCTTGAAAGGTGCTGTAGTAGACTCTCTGCTGATATACACTTCTCTTATTTATTCAAGGATCGACCTCTGGAGGATGTTCAAGCGCTTCGATATGAATTTAGTCTTGTGGATAAACGCCCGCCTCTCGCGGTACTCGTACGGTGGGATCGCGGCATCATACTAATAGCTCTTCGGCAATCCCAGCACCTTCTCTCCCACATAATTCAAACACATCTCTCGGCTCACCGGCGCAATCCTCGGCACCAGCACCTCCCTCAAATACCGCTCGACATGATACTCCCTCGCATACCCCATCCCGCCATGCGCCATGACGGCGCGCTCGCACGCCCTGAACGCCGCCTCGGCGGCCAGGTACTTGACGGCGTTGGCGTACTCGCCGGTCGCGCAGCCGGCGTCGTACATGCTCGCGGCGCGGTTGACCATCAGGCGCGCGGCCTCCAGCTCGCACCAGCTGGCGGCCAGCGGGTGCTGCACGCCCTGGTTCGCGCCGACCGGCCGCCCGAACACGACGCGGCCGCGCGCGTACGCCGCCGCCCGCCGCAGCGCCGCGAAGCCCAGCCCCACCGCCTCGCCCGCCAGCAGGATCCGCTCCGCGTTCATGCCGTGCATGATCGCCCCGAAGCCGCCGCCGGCGCCGCCGATGAGGTCGTCGGCCGGGACAAGCCAGTCGGAGAAGTGGAGCGTGTTGGTGTCGACGGCGGCGCGGCCTTGGGAGAGTCAGTTTGGTTGCTTTGGTGGTTGGGCTGGGGAGGCGGGAGGCAGGGGGAAAGATGGTACCCATTTTGGGGATCTCGGCTACGGAGACGGCAGCGCGGTCGAGGGGTGTGTAGAATAGGGATAGGCTGGCGGAGGGCTTGGAGGTTTGGGAGAGGGGCGTGGTGCGCACGAGGATGAGGATTTTGGTGGCGCGTTGGGCGGTCGAGGTCCAGGTCTTGCTGCCGTTGAGGAGGTAGTGGGATGAGTCTGGGGAGAGGGTTGCGGTTGATTGGAGCTTGAGGGTGTCAAGGCCAGTGTTGGGCTCTGTGACGGCGAAGCAAGCTGTTGTTTAGTTGGCAGTGTGGTTCTTGGGTATGAGAGTGAGAGGGGCGAGGTACCTGTGTCTTTTCCTTCAATCAACGGTGGTAAGAAGCGCCTTTTCTGCTCTTCAGTCCCGGACTTGACGACTGGTGCCAGTCCGAAGATGTTCATGTGGATGCTGGATGTGGCGGAGAAGCCCCCACCAGATTCGGCAATGGTCTGCATCATGGCCACGGCCTCTGCCAGCCCGAGATCAGAGCCACCGTATTCGGCGGGCATACATATTCCCAGCCAGCCATCCTTTGCGATGGCGGATGTGAATTCACTAGGCCAGCGCTTGTTGTTGTCGCAGTCCAGCCAATACTCGTCCGGGAAGTTGGTGCAGACTTTGGAGATGGCCTCACGAACGGTGCGTTGGGACTCGGTCAGATCTGGGAGGTCGGGGAGATATTCCGCCGCTCTTGCATTTATACATCTAGCGCTCTGAATAGGGAGCGATGTCCTTGAGAAGGCTGTCTGAAGTCTGTTATTTGCGAATTTCAGAAGCCTCGGTAGCTGTTTGCAGTGAGCTGCCGCCACGCCCGTGAGTGTTGGGGTGGAACAGGACCTTGAGAAATTTGACGGTGGCCATGGTCCGCACTGCGACTTGTCAGGGTCTGTATTTTCAATTCGGAGACCGGAATTGGATTTTGCGACGTCGGAGTGGATGTGTTGGGTTCGTCAGCGACCTCGGGAAGAGCTTCACGGTGCCGCATGAAAGACGCCGTCCTTTCACGCGCGAACCCCGCAATTGGCTTCGGATAACCTAACGTGGGTCAGCCGCCCCCCAGCCTAGTTGAACTTCTTAAACCCCAGAAGCCCATGGTCTCACTGTGGAGCTTCATGAATGATACCTTGGCGTTTTTGAGGCCTTGAAGAACGCGATGTTGAGAAGTTCGGCGCTTCGGAGGCTCCAGCTCCTCACCCACCACTTTCGCCCACAAAGACAGCAAAGCAGCACGCCTGTGAGGTCTCTGTCATCCGCGAATGACGGCGAAGAAAACTCTGGTGCTCTGAGTGGCCTGAAGGTGTTGGATCTTTCACGTGTACTGGCAGTAAGCTTGCCCTCTTTGTGGAGTAGTCATGATCAGTACTGACGCGGCAAGGCCCCATTTTGTACACAAATTCTGGCCGATTACGGTGCAGACGTGATCAAAGTCGAACAGAGGGGCAGCGGTGTACGTCATTCCTGAAGGATTAGGGGCGGGGAACATGCTGATAATTCTCCGTAGGATGACACGAGGCAGTGGACTGTCGGTGGTGAAGCCGGGAAGTGGAAGACCGAAGGCCCGATGTCGTTCTATTTCAACGCAGTCAATCGGAATAAGCGTTCAATAACACTAGACCTCAAGAAAGCCGAGGGCCGCGAGATTTTGTTGAATCTAGCAAAGAGCTCGGATGTCTTGTGAGTTGCCCTGTTCAAACGAGGTGAACATTGCTTACGACCCTGGCTCAGGCTTGAGAATTTCGTGCCCGGAAAGGTGGAAGAGCTTGGAATTGGATATGAAACTGTCTCCAAAATCAACCCGGCAATAGTATATGCCTCAATATCTGGTAAGACCGCACCTCGGTCCAAGAAAAAGAGGATTGACATATGATTCAGGTTATGGCCCTTCTGGTCCGTATCAAAGGCGGGCAGGATATGACGCAATAGCCGCCGCGGAGGCTGGACTCATGCACATTACAGGTCATTCAGGATCGGAGCCTGTGCGGCCTGGGCTGGGGATGGTTGATATGTGCACCGGGCTTTACCTACATGGAGCCATTCTCGCCGCTCTACAGGCTCGAAGCCAAACTGGCAAGGGACAAAAGCTTGATGCATCCTTGTTTGAGACGCAAATCTCATTGCTCATCAATATCGGCGCAAACTGGCTGAATATGGGGCTTGAAGGCAAGCGGAACGGCAATGCGCACCCGAGCATTGCACCGTACAACACATTCCCGACGAAAGACGGCTTCCTGTGTGTTGGGGCGAACAATGACCGTCAGTTCAAGGTTCTCGCAGAGAGGCTAGGGAGACCTGATCTCTTGGAGGATCCCAGGTTCAAGACGCAAGCCACGCGGGTAGAACATCGCGAGGCTATCGATGCCGTCATGAACGACCTGCTGAAGGAGAAGACGCTTGACGAGTGGATGGCTGTGTTCGACGGGAGCGGCCTCGCACATGGCCCGGTGAATACCATCGAAAGAGCCTTCGCTCACCCGCAAATCCAAGCCCGAAACATGGTGGAGTCAATACCATGTGAGGAGGTAGCCACCGGCGAGGTGAAAGTCATCGGAATCCCGGTCAAGTTCGGAAACACCCCAGGCAAGATCCGTACCCGGGCTCCGTTTTTGGGCGAGCACACGGGTGAAATATTGAAGGAAATCGGGTATTCTGAGGAGAAAATCGAAGGGCTGAGGAAAAAGGCGGTCGTCTAAGGTGGGATGCGAGAGAGCCACGCCGGGGATGTCGTTTTTTTTCGTTGAGTCGGCCATTGCGGGTCGTTCGGCGAGCCAGCACCCGGAAGTCACGTCACATAGTCGATGAATACATAGAGAGATGCATGGCCGCAGAATACCGACGAGGTCGATGGTGCTTGGAAATTGCTGCGCTGTGTTTGGATCCTCCTGGCCTGTGCCGCATCATGAGCGCTGAAAAGTCGCGCCACGGTTTAGCCGACTTGGGATCATTCGACCTTCTCTCGCAACCTCATCGAGCTTCCGTACCACCGCCCACCCACCCCATCCTCTCCACTCCGCGCCAATTGCTGCGTCACCATGTTCCTCCAGCGCTCCGCCTTCGCCGTCGCCAGGCGCGCCGTCATCCGCCCCGCCGTCGCCCGCACCTTCACCTCTTCGATCGTCCGCCGTAAGCTCCCTGCCAACAGCCTCGCACCGCCGAACATGCCGCAATTGCTGATACTGCTGCCATCCCAGGCGATGCCGCTACTCCCCAGTCCGACAAGAAGATGAAGAAGTTCGAAGGTTGGCTGCCCCGCGCGCAACGAGACCAAGTGACGCGCCCCGGCTAATTCGCGCTCGATGCTGCGCACAGAGATCCAGACGGAGGAGGACCTTCTTCCCCCCGGTGCCGCCGTCGGCACCGTTCCCACCGACTTGGAGCAAGCTACCGGTCTCGAGCGTCTGGAGATTCTCGGCAAGATCCAGGGCGTTGACATTTTCGACATGAAGCCTCTGGATTCTTCGCGCAAGGGTACGGCCCCGCTGACGTCGCCAACGCCGCGCAGCTTACATTGCATCGGACATGGGTCAATGGCGGGCTGATATTGCTGGTTCCAGGCACCGTCGACAACCCCATCATCGTCAGGTCCTTCGGCGATGAGCAGTACGCCGGCTGCACTGGTGTCCCCGCCGACTCCCACGTCGTCAAGTGGCTTACCGTACGCCGAATCGAGAAATCCACCAACAAGTGATGGACTAACAACTCCCAGATGTCCCGTGAGCGCCCGCTCGAGCGCTGCCCCGAGTGCGGCAACTGCCTGAAGATGGAATACGTTGGCCCCACCGACGATGGTCACCACCACGACCACCGTACGCATTCCGAGCTGCGTGAGAGTTGTAGTTTGATGCTAACATCCTGTGCAGACGGTGACCACGATGCCGGCCACCACTACGAGGGTGAGCCCAAGACCATGGCTGACTTCGTCCGCCCCGAGTACCGGTAAACAGTGAACGAGATAGCAATCACAATCTACACAATTGTACATTCCGCGGATGGTGTTGGTGCGGTTGTGAAGAGCAGGTTTATTCTGCCAAGGACAGGGGACAGGGGTGTAGAATGTAGTAGTAAAGCATTTTTCTTCCAGCAAGAAAACACGTCCGATTTACCAAACTCTTTTATTCCGTGTCATGCCATTCGTTACATCATTTTAAACGTGCATGCCAATAAGCGCGTGTCCCGCATACGTGGGTCAGCTCCCCCCGCAGCGAGCTCGCATATCGGAACCCAATATTCCCATACTTCTATTTTAGGATCCCTTCAGAGCCATGATGCCCAGGATACAAGCTTCCATTTCCTTCTTGTCGTCCCTCGGCGGGGGTTCGTCGGTGGCAGCGCCGTTCAGGTGGGTGACGCCATTGGCTTGCTTGTTTTTCTTGGAGGGGTTCTTGCCCTTCTGGCTCGGGAGCGCAGCGTCGAGCTTGTAGATCTTGCGTATCCGCGCCAAGTCGGTGAACTCGGCCAGGCTAGCATCAGTGAAGGGGAGGGCGGTCCCCTCTACGGATTCGGAAAGGTGCGATTGGACCGCGTCGACCGAAACGGGAGCACTCTCGGCTGACACCTTGATAGCGAGCAGGGCGGTGGTCGTATCCTGGACGCCGAAGCGGCGGAACGAGTCTGCGATCTGTGGTGACGATGCATTTGTGTTAAATTTGGGACTGGCTGCACAGGCGAGCAGCGATGCGATATGGGGCTGTGCACGCTATAATGGACTGCCTGAAGCACATACGTTGTTGTTCGGGCTCAGCGAGAAGACGATCTCGGAGTGCACGTTGCGGCTCTTCAGGCGGGCATTGCGCTGGTCGTTGAGGGCGCGGAAGACGGCAGCCAAGACGTGGGTGGTGGAGAGCAGCTAGGGGCGCGCAGCGGGTTAGCAACACGTGACGGCGATGGCGCGGGTAGATTTTTTTTGCGCGCAGGCTGCTGGGGCGCGCGCGAGTGACGACATACCGCGGTGGCGTCGAGGAAGGCGTACTCGAAGGCTTGGTTGCCCTCGAGCAGCTGGCGGCGCAGGAATTGGGCATTCTTGACGTCCCTGAAC
Organism: Neofusicoccum kwambonambiense; assembly: GCA_009829855.1. Classification (NCBI taxonomy): domain Eukaryota; kingdom Fungi; phylum Ascomycota; class Dothideomycetes; order Botryosphaeriales; family Botryosphaeriaceae; genus Neofusicoccum; species Neofusicoccum kwambonambiense. Next base: position 13,831 of record RKSS01000118.1, on the reverse strand, counting down.
AGCGCGACGTGCACCGGCGTCTGGGATAGATGCGACAAAAAGACGGTCTGGACGGCGGCCATTTCGGGGAGGAACACGGGAGGAGCACGGCAGACGGAGGCCGGGCGGTCGGGGGGTTGAGCGTGCGTGCGGGGCCTTGCGCTGGCAGCGGCAGCGGCAGCGTGGAGCACCAGGAGCAGGGCGAGTTTGGCTGGGGGCTAGCACGCGCTGGGCGGCTGTCAAGGTGGCCGCGATGGCTGGCCGCTGGCGCGGGGGACGCTGGCGGGCCAGACGCGATGGCGGCGATCCCTTCCACGGTACCTGTCGCGCGGCTTATCAAGGGCTTCGGGCGGGATGGCTGCTGCGCCTGCGCCTGGCGACAGGAAAAGACGCAGCGCCCTCGCGCGCCAGGCACCGCGCAGCCCTCCTCTCGCCCTCCGTCTCTGGGCCCCCTCTCCGACAAGCACAGTCGCAGACGCTGCAGGCCGCCGATCGCGCTCACGTGACGGCGACGAGAATAGCGCCTTGTCGTTAAGGAGCATAGACTGACCGAGCGAGAGCCAGGACGCCCTCTTCCCTCCCCGACGCGCACCAGGCGGACCGCAAGCGGGCGCAATCCTCTCCTGTCGCGCCAGCCCGAGCCCAGGAGGACGCCTGCCGCTGCTTAAGAGCGCAAACTCCCCAGCCCGGCCGGGCGGCATCTTCCACTCGGATACGGCATCTTCCACCCTCCACCACTGCGCTGGAACTGCCTGACGCCCGCGCGCATATGATGCCTGCGAAGCGTCCGCCGCCCTCGGGGGCCACGCCGGGCAGCACCACCAAGCACCCCAAGACCGAGCACCAGAGCTCCGATGACTTCAGCAGCAGCGTCAAGAAGAAGCTGTCGGCCTCGACCCGCACCGGCCAGGCATGCGACCGCTGCAAGGTGGGTGCAACGCCCGATCGCGTCGCACAATGCCCCGGCTAACCACCGCGTCCACCACAGGTCCGCAAGATACGCTGCGACGGCCGCCCCGGCGGCTGCTCGCCGTGCGTGCAGAACAACACCGAGTGCAAGACCACTGACCGCATCACCGGTCGCGCCACCACGCGCGGCCACACCGAGCAGCTCGAGTACGAGAACAACCACCTCAAGGGCGCCCTGTACGCCCTGCAGCAGCAGCTCAAGGAGATCGGGGTCGAGCCGCGCATCCCCTCCAATCCGCAAGCGCCCCAGGGCTTCGCCCCCAGCCTCTCGCCCCAGCCGCAGTCCGCCTGGCAAAATGGCTCCCACGACGGCCAGCTGTGGGGCTCGACGCCGCCGGCGCCCTCGACCGCCTCCCTGTCCAACTACCCGCACATGAACGATGCCAACGGCACGCGCGACACCGACCAAAGCCAATTCCACGGCCCGAACCTGCCCACCTTCCGCGCCGGCCTCCATGGCGACAACTACCTGGGCGTGTCGTCTGCGAACTCGGTTCTGAGCCCCATCAAGGGGACCTCCTTATCCTTCTTCGGCATGGAGATCGACCTGAACGACTTCGTTCCCGACGATGTCGAGGACTCGTCCAACCCGGTCTCGTATCAGCATTTCCTTTCTGTTGCGCTAAATGCGCCGGGCTGCCCGCGACCGAAAAAGGAGGAGCTTCCGGCGAGCTATAGTGAGTGCGCCACGTACGCCACGTGGTACTTCCGTGGCTTGCACCCGTACGCCCCGGTCTTGTACAAGCCGCATTTCATGGATCTGGTAAGAGTAACTATTTCCATGTTGGTGCTCTGTGCTGACCACGTTGTAGCTGTCGAGGATATACAGCGACCCCACGTATCAGCCCACCCCCGCCGAAGAGGTCCAGGTGCAAATGGTGCTGGCTTTCATCAAATACCAATTCTCGGCTCGCAACGGAAACGCCGAGTCCCTGAAGCAAGCGCACGCACACTACCGTTACGCGCTTAGCTTTTTCTACACCCTAGTCAACAGTCACACCATTGCTGACGTCCAGGCTCTAACGATGATATGTCTTCATCTCCGAAACTTTCCTAAACCCGGTGCTGCTTGGATGATGTCGTCTATGACCTTCATGATTTCGGTTGAACTTGGTCTGCACCGATCAGCAAGAGCCTGGACAGACATGGGACCCAAGAGGGACCCGATTGAAGTCGAAACACGGAAGCGCGTCTTCTGGACTCTCCACGGACTGTACATCGCTCTTTGCGGAAGACTTGGTCGGCCAATGCCTCTCCGGATGGAAGACATCGATGTCGAGTTCCCCGAACCAATCCATGACTACCTTCCGTCGGAAACCAATTTGAGCGACTTCCGCAAGTGCTCTTTCCACGTCGGTCTTCAGGCCATCAGAATCCTTGCTGTTCATTCCGAAATGTATAGCACGATTCATGCGGTGAGGCAATCACCAGATTTGTATGCCACACATCTCCGAAGGCTGGAAGACGAGCATCGCAAGTGGAAGGAGCAAGTACCGCTGGAATTACGGGAAGGCTCGCGCGCCGATTCGGAGGATTACATTTTCTCGCTTTACGTCCAATTCTGGGACCACGAGTTTAACCTGATGCTTCACCATCCAGCAATGTGTCGTTCGCGGGACCCTGAGCTCCTCAACTCGAACATGTCCATTTGCATCGCGGCTACCTCGAAGATGGTTCGTGTCTTGGACGAAGTGAGAAAGTACAAGAGTTTGGACGCTCCGTGGGTGAACTGCACGGCTTATCTGGCGGCTATGTTGACAACTCTCTTTGTTTACTCGCACCGCAAGGATGAGCTCACTTCGTCGGATCTGGCTAAACTGAAGTCTGAGATGGACATGTGGCTTCTGATTATGGATGAGTGTGGCTCAATTCTGGGTAAGCATCTATGCGTCTTTTGCGTTCTTTTCATACTCATCGCATTACAGGATCTGGCAAGAGGCTTGAGAAAGCTTGCCGGTCGATTATCGATCACACGGTTCAGAACATCAGCCATCATCTAGCCAAGAAGACGGCATCTGCAGCTTCAGCCGTGGCCAACGTACTGAAGACGGAACCCGATACTTCGCCGCGCCAAGAGCCCACACCGGCCCCTTCATATGCGAATAACAACGCGTATGCGTCGGCATACGGTCACACAGTCAATGGCCATGCGAATGTCCACAAGCCGTCCACAGGCGGGTACCTTCCTCCGGATGATCCCTCGTTGTCTCAATCCTCCAATCCGTACCCCACAGTTCAAGCGCAGTACTCGTCGTATCCAGAACAGGCTCAGACAAGGCTGCCTTACCAGAATGGCGCACCTCGGTACGAGCAGACTCAGTATAATGTGCCAGGTGGTGACATAAACGCTGCACACGTGGCAGCGGCAGCATCGGCAGCGGCGACGCAAGACTCCAGCGCAGCTTTCGCCTACCCGCCTGGTTCTCATGGAAACTACGGGCAGGTCACAAATCAGAGCGACGCGTGGCGCCAGTGGATGATGACAAACCTCGGACCGCAGGAGTATCATCATGCATCAGCGCTCATGGCGCTCGGACACACTGGCGGACACGACACGGCCGTCTCAACCGGAGCGGACGACAACCCAGGCGTGCTCGCAGACATGCATTCTGTTGCGGTCAATGGCCTCCACTCGCCACACCCAGCGGTGAGCGCCGCAGCGGTTGCACAAGCAGCGCACTCGCAGCAACTGTGGCCATTGATGGTGTTTGACATTGGGCAGCAAGGCGGACCAAACGTAACGCAGTAAAAGAAAGAAGAAATCAGCAAAATCCTGTCATTTCCTAAGCTCGTGATGCTTTAGCGGGGGAGGTTGTTTGGTTTAACACAAGACGGGCGGGGCCACGGCTCCTGCAATGTTTTTCAGTCTCCGGATCAACGGCGTAAAAGTTTTGGTGAGCGATGATCTAGTGGAGGGTTTTGGATATGCTATTTCCCATACTATTCCCCGGCTCCTTTGTACTCTTGTATCCCCTTCTTGATTCCCTGTCGTGAGAATATCCGACAGCGTTTAGTACGACATTTTTATTCACTTGCCTGTGGGTGTAGACCAGGTGGCTATGGACGCTTCGTCTTTTCCTTTCTGTTTCTTTCTCTGCTCTGGGCGGCCTGTGGGTTGATGCCGCTGTATTCCATCACATGCACGGCTACGGATCTCTTCACATAGACGGGGTTTCGTTGGTGGAACTGCCACAGGAGCTGCACCGTTTTCTCCCCTTCTCGCGAGGCATCACACTCCACCGAGGATAAGGCATTTGGCAGCGTTGCAAAGCTGAATCAGAAGCATTCCAAACAGGTGTGCATCATGGGACTACCTGCTCGTCACTTGTCATGAGGTGATTTTCTCGCGCCGGACCAATAGTTCGGTCGGAAGGGCGTGTTGACAGGCTGACAGGCGATAGACGCGTCAGCGCTAAAGTTTAACATCATGCGTCCCGCGGGAATGGATGGGACTGGATCACTGGGATCGCTCCTTTGGGTCCGGCCCTTTTCCTTCCTTTTTCTCTCACACACAGACACCCGCCCACCAGGTTCCGTGCAGCAGCAGCAGCAGCAGCAGCAGCAGCAGCAGCCCCACGCCGGGTCCAGCCTGTCCCATGTGGAGCCATCAAGTGAATTACGGTAGCGTCGGGGCGTGCGGTCGTGACCCTTCTCTGCTCGACCCGCTTCCCTTCGTCGGATGAGCGATCTCCCGGGCGGGCGCGGCAGCTCTTCTTCTGGGCAACGCATCCCCGCATTTTGGGTGCTGACCGACCACCCACCCGACGAGGTCGGGGGAACTTGTTGGTGCGCCCGACCGCGCCGCGGCTCAGGCGCTGTTTTTCCCATTCGCGGAGTTTCTGCTCTCTTTTTTTTTGTTTTTTTTGTTTTTTTTTTGTTTTTGGTTTTCGCAACCGCTGCGACGGTGCTCCCAAGCTGTGGGCTGCCCTGGATGGTTCGAGCACGTCGTTTTGCTCGTCTTGCGGGGGAGGGCGGCGCGGGCTGCTTCTCGGACCCGAACGGGGATGGGCACATGCGCGCGCCGGGCTGCAGGCGTCGGTAGTACTATTGTGCGATGTGCGGCGGCGGCGGCGGTGGCGGGCTGGCGGCGCCGTCTTCGTGGTGGTGGCAGACGACGTTTGTCTTGGCCCGCCGCTACTGCGCTCTCATCTCCGCCAAAGTCCCTCTTGCGGCTGAATACGAACAGGCAAGCGAGATGATCTGCAAAACCCGGCAGTGGCGAGAGGGAGGGACTCGTAGCTTGGCTGCTTGCCGGCGGAGAGGCAATATACCTGACATTATTTCAGGAACGGAGCGGGAGCGCGGCCTATCGTCGCTCAATAGGGCAGGCTGGTTGGCTATGCACATAAGGATCTTCTCTCTCGGGACCTTGTCTGTGGTGATGCGAACACGACGTTGATAAGCCGGGGGGCCTGTGTCGACCGCTGCCTGCCCGTCGTCTATTTGACTTTTCCGCTTTGACCTGCGCGGGGGGGCCAGAGGCGGACCCGAAAATCATGCGGCACTAAGTACTACTGCTTCGTTGCTGTCGCCAACGGCGTGGCGCTGCTGGCGCTGCTGTCGTTATCGCCATCGCCGAGCGCTGCCGACGCGAAGGCGCCGTGGGCGTCGACGCCAGCCCCCGAGCCGACGTGATCAGACAGGCCTGCCCAGTTGGGAATGGGAAGCTCGGCGGTGAGTTGTTTTTTTCTCTCCCCCACCCCGTGTGACGCGTCGGAAAGGGTAATCGTTTATTGATCGTTTCTGTTGTTGGGGGAGCAGCTTTGCCGTTTGGAGACGCCGGCGCGTAGAAGATCAGCTTGACCGTTGGCCCGTTCGAAGTTAGCGTGACTGTGCTGTCCTTTTCTGTTGCGCGGATTTCTGCTTCCGTCTGGTGCTTGTTTGGCTGGATGCAAGGCAGCTTCCAACCGCATCTCGCTTGCGAGAACTAAGTCCCTGGGTTCCGGCGCCGTCTGGAAAGCTTTGGGCTCTGGCCTTTAGAGAGAGGTTTAGCGATTGATTTGCGGTGAAGCAGAATTACACCGGCGGCATTCCTACCGAGGAGAAGTACCACTTCCTGCCTGGGTACAGAGAGTGGATCTTTGAGAATGGGACCGGCAGTAAGCGGCGTTGCATTCCCGGGACAGAGACACCGGAAAGAGGGCTGCTGAAATCGATCCGGCAGACACCACCAAGATTTTGGGAAGCAACGACTTCTACGGCTCGTATCGGGTTCTCGGAAACCTTAGTGTAGAGGTCGATGGCCTGACGGACGTATCCTCTTACAACAGGTCTCTTGGCCTCGAGACTGGACTTTATACCACCACATTCGACGCAGACGGAGGTTCTTACAAGAGCACCGTCTACTGTTCGTTTCCTAATCAAGTCTGTATTTACGCCCTCAGCTCCAGCGGAACACTTCCGGGCATCACCACCTCCATTGAAAACCAGTAAACAACGTCAGACCGTCAGGATGCTACATGCGGATCTGGTTATGTCCGTTTCACCAAGTTGACCCAGGTTGGGCCGCCGGATGGGATAAAATACGACGCAATCGCACACCTGGTAGGCAGCAGTGCCAACACGACCATCTGCAGCAACATCACAGACGATGCTCTTATTGTGCTCTCTAGATGGGACACTAGCTCCATCGAGATCATCCTCGCTGCCGGAACAAATTACGATCAAAAGAAAAGACATGCAGAAAACAACTACTCGTTCAAGGGCGAGGACCCGGGTCCCAAGGTCGAGGCAACCATTGCAGCCGCAGCTTCCAAAGCTCAACCCCTGCTCAACCGTCACCTCGAGGACTACCGACGCCTGTCCCAGGCCTTCTTTCTCGAACTCCCGGATACTCTTGGCTCTGCCGGCTCAGAGACATCTGAGGCCACCGCGCGCCACAACACTTCGGCAGAATATGGCGACGCCTTTGTCGAATCTCTGATATTCGACTACGGCAGACACCTGATCATCACTCCGGCAAGGCCAGGCGTTCTACCCGCCAACCTGCAGGGGCGCGGCGGAGTTCTAGCTCTCGCAGCTGCAGCCGGACGAGCACCCTTCAACGACGGCACCCTCGTTGCCAATCCCGGCGAGAGCTTCCTCCCTCCAACCCCTGAAAACCCGACCGTCGAACGCCGACGTCCCCCAGTGCGACTCCCCCCGGCACCGCCTTCGCCCGCACCACCCACACTGCCAGCAGCTCCTCCACCAACTTCTCGCCTCCGTCCTCGACGCCGGCGCCCTCTCCACCAGCCCGCACCTGACCCGCCGGGGGCACCGTTGCTGAGCGGAAGCTCTCAGGCCTCGACGTCCGCAGCGACACGCAACGCCCACCTCTCGCACCTGCTCGGCTGGTACCCAGGCTACCCCTTCACCGCCGGCTCCATCCTCCCCACTAACACGCCATCCGCTCCTTCCTCGCCTCCCGCTGTGGTGTTGATGGGTGTTAGGGGGGTTTTGGGTTGTGAATAGGGATGGGGGTGTTTTGGCTGAGGTGTTGGAGGAGTCGTGGGTGAGGGTCCTTCTTTCCGTGACGCTTCTTCCGGGTTTGGAGGAAGTGTGGTATATGCATTAGCTGTAAAATACGACTCGGCAGGGAATGAAATATAATCTCGATAGATGTGCCTGCTCTTCCCTGTTAAATCGCTGCGCTGGAGACTCTTAGTAGTCTTGCATTGACCAAAACGATATTTATAGGTAGGGACGGAAGGCCAACGTGCGCACCGCAGAAAGTAACGACAGGAGGTCTATACGTGCAGCATGGGCGGTACCACAACCGCCGCGGCGTGAGCCACATATTTTCAATCCAGGGGTTCGTTACTCATGAAGGACGTGCCAGCCAAAGGCAGCTCTCATCAATGCAATGCCATGCATGCAACACCTCTCTTACCACAACGATGCCCCTGCAACCACAAGGCTGCATCCGCATGCCACATTCACAGCTGAATCTCCGCCTCCCTCTTCCTCAGCCAAATCTTCGCCGTCGGGTCCGGCACCCACTCCGAGTCCCTCAAGCTCTTCAGCGGCGGCTCGCCCTCGAACTTCCAATCGTACTTGACCAGCAGGTGCGCGGTGGCGATCTTGATCTCGTTGCTCGCGAAGAAGCGGCCCGGGCTGGCGCATCCATGTCAGCTCTCTCTCTCTCTCTCTCCTCTTTAGCTCGAATTGAAGGACGCGTGCTCCAAACTTACCACGCGTGCTTCCCGTGCCCGAAACCCAGGTGCTCGGGCGACGTGGTGACGAACTGCCAGCGGTGCTCGTTGCCGGGCTGGCTGCGCTTCTCGAGGAAGCGGCGGCCGTCGAAGCGGGCGGCGTCGGGGCCGTAGAAGAACTCGTCCTTCATGGGCCAGGTGGGCATGGCGACGTGTGAGTTCTTGGGCAGATAGGTGCCGTCCGAGAGGGTGACGGGGGTCATGACTTTGCGGCCCATGATCACTGCGTTTCGGTCATCGTCAGCCTGAGGCGGATAGGGTTTGATGAGTGGTGATATAGGGGGGTAGGTGAATTGCTCAGACATAAATCATCCTGCCGCGGTGGCACTTACTCGAGCCGATAACATGCAGGCGCTGCGCCTCCTTCATGCAGCTGTCCAGCAGCTTCATCTTGTACAGACTCGTCTTCTTCCACCCGCCATCCTCCCTCAACACCTCCACAATCTCCTTCCGCAGCTCGTCGATGTACTCCGGGTTAGCCGTCAACTCCCAAAGCAGGGCGGAGATCATGCCGGACGTGGTGTGGATGGCGGCGAAGGCCAGCGTCATCTGCCCGAGCGTGATGTCGTAGGGCTCGTCCTTGGCCTGCTCGTCCATCCACTCGATGGCGTCGGCGGCCTTGTGCGGCTTCTTGCCGGCCATCAGCGCCTCGCGCCGGGCGCGCTTGCGCTGTGCGACCTCGGGTTCGATGATGCGGCGGCCGTTCAGGATCTGCTGTCGCAGCTCCTTGAACTCGGGCTTGAAGAAGTGCACGATGGGCCGCAGGAACGGCGGCCACCAACGCAGGTTGCGGGCGGCTAGGAACGATTTGATGGCGTAGTCGGTCGAGATGGTGAGCCATTCCTCGTTGCGGCAGAGCGGCTCGCCCAGGAAGACCTTGGCCGAGAGGCGCGCCGCGATCTTGGTCGCGACGGGGACCCACTCGACAGAGCTCCACTCATCCTTGGTGGCGTTTGGTAGAAGGAGGTCCAGGACGTAAGTTGTCTCCTTTGAAAGACTCTCTGTGATGCTGCCTGTTCGCGAAGTGTCAGATTCCGGTTCGCTTTCGATGCACCAATCAAAGACCGACACCCTTCATTCTTCCGCCAAGAGCCAATACATACCCAACGCTTGCGTCAAGTTTTGGCGGACTGACGTTTGGAACACCTCATGCTCAGACAAGCCGGCAGCAAATGGCTCCAATCCAGAGAACCATGGCAAGAAGACCTGTCGAGCGGGTCAATTGTTAGTTCGTTCGGGCAACAGGCGAAGGCGTCGTGAGACCGGGCCGTGCTTACCCGCTCAGTTGCATGAGTGAATGACAGGCGCTCGTCGTTGCGGATCTCTTGCGCCATGTGCGGGGGGAGAATGATAGTCGGGCCGGTGTCTCCGATTACTTGGAAGGGCTTTCCACCAAACTGGCACATCGTCAGTATGCTAGCGATGCTAGGGATTACGGGCTGAATTCTGTGGGGGTTGTGGCGTCCAGACGGCAGAATGCAGTTGTTAGGACATGCAATATGAGGGGCTTGAGCAAAAGCGGGGGGCTGTAGTGGTGCTTACTTTCTTGTAGGCTTCCTTCATGATCCGGTTCGAGTGCTTGGCCATGCGGTCCTTTGCGGCCGTGTTGAACCATTCTCCCTTCTTCCTGTTGACGATGGGGAAGCCGGGGAACGGGCGTTCATCTTGAGCCCAGAACCATAGCAGCGTAAGGAGCACGGCGGCGGCTCCGAAGAGAGCCGGGACGCCGACCTGGGGGGTTTGGTCGGCGCTGAACAGGATGGCCTTGACAGCCATGGCGAGGCTCGGATGGACAGAAACAACAGACGAGAGCTCGGGAGCCGGGGGAGCAGAGAGAAGAAGCGGAGGATGTCCGGGGGTGAATGGCACTTAAGTGTGCAGAGACAGTGTACGCCAGGTACGTGTAAGCTCACCACCGGTGGCGGTTGGACATGCAAGATTGGCTCCAGAGCCATCCCTGCGCACGTCCCCAAAAGTTGCCCTAAGCGGAAACATGGTCAACGGAAAGCGCTCTTCCCGGCGGTCGGACAAGCCTGAGTGACACCAGACTTGCGCGCCCGCTCTTCCGGGGTGGTACATCGCCTTCGTACTGGGCGGGCGCTGATTGCACGGGCTGCCGGTCCGCTGCACGCGCGAGGCAGGACGCTGGAAAGGGCGAGTGAGTCTGGGAAGAGCCGTCGTTGCTGCTGCTGCTGCTGCTGCTGGGGGTGTAAGATGCGCGTTCCTTGCGCCGGAGAAAAACGCAACACAGCAAGTGGCGTGCGAAGCTACTCGAGCCGGGCAGCAGCGCGGCACCGCGACTCCGAGTGGCCAGATGCTGGCGATGCTGCAACGCCTGCTCCCGGATCGGCGGGCGCTGAAGGGACACCGGTCTCGCGTGCGAAAGAGACTTTGTCACATGCGGGCACAAGCAGCGTCGCGGCCGGCCAGTAGCTCGCGCCCGCGCAAGCCATAAGCTCAGCCCGTTTCAAGATCAGCAGCGCGACGGCGAGCGGGCGAGCGATGTGGCCGGCGGCGGGGTAAGAGGTGCGATGCTGGAGGTATAAACATACTTTTGCTGCTCGCTTTCGCATTGCCGGGGCGTGCTGCAGGCGCTTGCGGCCGTCAACCGTCTGCCGTCCTCGGGCCGCCTGGGCATGCTGTGCTCCCGAAGCACCCCGGACACCGTGCCGTTTAGGCTCTGGCCCGGACACTCCCGCGCAAAATTGCCGGCTATACATAGCATCAGACGCAAGGAACGGGTGGGTGGTCATTGTAGTGGGGTATCATTGCTATCGATCGTGGAGCGTAATGCAGATTTAAGTAAGGTGACTGAAATGCAGCAGCATGCTGAGACGTGTGGGACCGGAGTGGAAGGCACTTCTCTTTCTGCCCGTCCAAACCCTCTTTCCCTTCACCACCGAGTCCTGAATGCGTCCTTCCCAGATTTCTCCGGCGCCAACACTCAACTCTCAACTCTCTCCCCTCACACCTGCTCCCGGCTCTTTCCAACCCCGCTACTGTGAGCTGGTGGTGTGTAGTACTCCATCGGCGGCTGGCCCGGAGCATCACCCCTCGTCATCGCCGGCGCCGGCCTGACAAGCTGCCCGGTGGCCAGCATCTCCTGCACAATCCGCTCCGCCACAATCCTCGCCTGCTCCGTCCCCTTGTTCTTGTTCCGCCGGGCCGTGTCGACGCACGCCCAGACGAACAGGACGAAGTGCAGCAGCACGCACGCATAGCTCATGACGACGCCCGCGAACACGAGCCCCTTCCGGTGCATCGCGTTGTTGTACGCGTCGCGCTCCTCGCAGCTGTCGTAGCCCGGGCAGTCGCTGGGCGTGTAGACGCACGTGTCGTTGGAGTAGTAGTACGTGTAGTCGCTGCTGCCGCAGTATTGCTCGGCGATGTTGTTGCTTGCGTTGCTCGAGCTGCTGTACGTGTCCCACCCGATGTACGACCACGCAAACATCGCGAACGTGCCGGTGACGACGAAGGACATCCAGAGGAACAGGTCGAGGCCCACCGCCACGCCGGGGTGCACCGGCCGTCTGGTGAAGAACAGGACGCAGACGCAAATGGCATTGAATATGAGGGAGATGAAGAGCTGGACACGTTAGCCGAATGGTCGCGTGGGCCGCTTGAAGGGGTGCTTACAGGGATGGCGAGGAGTCCCACCCACGAACCGTCGTCGATGTAGTGGTACTGCTCCTCTTCCGCTCCCTCTACCGAGGCCGCGATCAGGGTGCTCAGGCCAACGATTGCACAGAGGATGGTGACCCAGCGAAGTCCGAACTTCCAGGGCCACAAGTGTTCGTAGAAGTGGAAGCGGGGAAGTATTCGACCCGTCGCCCCAGCTGTTGTTTCTCGGGTGGCTGCACCGGTTGGAGCAGTAGTAGCGGGGGCATCATTCGGAGTGGCAGCAGCGTCCGGAGCGGTGGGAGACACGGTTGTGTGCGGAGGATTGGGAGCGGAGGTCGAAGGAATTTCCGGGTTCGCCACGTCGTCCGGCATGGTTGCGGAATGCGACCAAAGGGCCTATGACCAGACGAAGCCTGTGGGGAGTGCGTGGAGAGTGAAAAATGTGAAGAGTCTGTCTACCTGACAAACGCGGGACTGAGTAGGATCTGGAGCGAGGGGAATGCTCAGGACGGAGGCCAAAAGAGAACGTGAACACGGGAGAAGAATTGACTCAAAGGCGATGCTGTGTATCGACAGCTTCGTTGGAGGAGTGAAGTGTTAAGCAACGAACGACTTATTGCGCGGTATTAGGTATGAGGAAACAAGAAGACAGAAAGAAATCGGCGTGAAACCAGACAGGCAGTAGGTGGTTAAAACATAAAGCCGAGAGAAGACACGGCCACAGCGCCATTGGAGCCTTACGCTAAGTAGCGCCGTGCCGTGACAAACAGCCGCATGGCAAACGCCACCGGTGCAATATTGTGGACTCGATGACTCCACAGAGGTCAAGTCGACTGCCAGATTTGCGAAGGATTCGGTCCTTGCGACTGGAAGGATTGAGGACGGGGAAAAGCGAGAGCGACACGAGATTGGCCACATGCAGGGGTGCGCTCCAAGTGCTATTTGCGGAGTGCCAAGCTCACCTGGACCGCAGGCCAATGGGGGCCATGCTAGCTCCATCGGGTCAATTGTATAGCGCACGGCTCGGCTGGCGGCACGTGTGCAGTGTGGTGTGAGTGGAGCTGGCCGAGGCTGGGTCTGGTTGGCCGGCAATTGGTGATGCAGGCACGGAAATTGACCTTGCAGCCGACGGTGCAGTGCCGCAAGCTAAGCTTGTTGCTAAGCTTGTTGCAAGAGCAGGACGCAATGGCAGTAGACCAGGCTGTCGCCGAGCGCCGAAGTCCAGTGTCGGGTAAGTAATCGCTCGGCCCAGTCCTTCTGTAACACGCTGCGATCGAGGTATCGCGTTGCAAGGACGACTATTGCATTAATCCTTCGTCGTATCCGCACCTGCGCTGGTGTTACAACGCATTACGACGTGGTAAATGGAACCGTTTTAACACGTTTCTGACCTACCAACCTCTTGGCGAACTGGGCCCACCGATTCTAAATTCGCACGTCCTGAAATCCTTCTTCGCTTGAGAAGGCAAGCGATCGTGGCAGCTTCGTCGTAAATGTGCGAGATTCAGGCGAACGGAATAAACCAAAGGCCGTGACCATCGCATCTGGAGGATCTTGCGGTTTCAACGACTACCTACCTCGATGAAGGGGCCAGCAACACATCCAGCATTCTGCCATTTGGCCCCCGGCGGCTGGAAATGCTTGCAAGCTTTCAGACTTTACGTGGTGACGTTTGTCTGGCGTCAACGTGAGGCTTCCACTCGACTGTGAGATTCCAAGTTCCGTTTCGTTCATACATACATGCGATGGCTTCGTTTCGTTCGTACATACATGCAATGGCTCCGCTTCGTTCGTAAATATATGCAATGGCTCTGTTTCGTTCATACATACATGCAATGGCCCCGTTCCGTTTTGTACAGGCCTGTCTAGTCCTCGCAGTCCTTCTAGAGTAGAGATTGCCCGGTCATTGCCCTCATTCCCATCCCACCTCTTTTTCCAGCAGCGGCAATGGCCACGCTCCCCATCATCACATCGTCTCCACCATCCTCACTTACCCTCTCCCTCTACCTCCCTCTCCCCATTCCTCTCCCCAATCCTTTCCCTCACAGCACTCCAATACACACCCCCCG
>RKSS01000924.1:1195-13721 GCA_009829855.1 Neofusicoccum kwambonambiense | reverse complement strand
CGGCGCTGCGGGGAGGGGGCTAGTGGGGTGGAGGGGGAGGGGGCGCGGGACGGACCAGTCGAGGATGCAGTTTGTGAGGACGATGTTGGGGTCCATTTCGGCGCGCTCTTCTTGCGCGTGCTCGGTGTTGATCAGGCGGTAGACGGCGGCGACGAATTCGGCGCGCCAGGTGGTGAGACGCTCGTCGATTTGCTGGGATTCGGCTTGGAACCGGCTTTTCTGCTCGTAGATGCGGAGGTCGAAGGATTGCTGGAGGAAGCGGTGGACGTGCCATAGCTCGCTGGTGCTCAGTATGATGCACAGGGAGAAGGCTGACGAGAAGTGAAACTCGCCTATCGACCAGATGTTGATGATGTGTTCGGGGAAGGCCCAGATGGAGTCACTGCATGGTAGGACGGCAGAGACATCAGGTGGCGGGGAGATGGTGCTGTTCCAACCAGCGCCAAGCGTTGAGATGCTGTCAAGGAGTTCGGTCATCCAGTAGGCGCGGATGCGCTCTTCCCTGTCGATGATAGTACACGGCAGCGGGAGCAGGCGCGGTGGAATGGTCGAGCGACCACTGAAGTCGTTGCCTTGGTTGGCCACGTAGTCTCGCAATCCAAGCTGGAGGGTCATTCTGGCACGCATTAGTGAATACAAAACATCGAAAATGAGCCCAATTACCGTTTGCATAGTGCTATCAGATTCCAAAACTTGGAAGATCTGCCATCACCACAGTCCAAGTTGGATAGAATTAGCAGAGCCTGGATAGAATGGAGTGAAGACTGCTCAACGGCCTCAACGAGGACTTGATCCCTCAACTCCTTGGACCATCTCTTTAGTTGGTCGGCCGCAGCCAACAATGAGCGCGTATGGGTGAGCGTGACTGCGGCGATGGCCTTTACGGTGAGAAAGTGGGTGCATTGCTCCAGATCACGCGACGCATGCAGGCTCTCAGACAGGGAGGGCTGGTGCAAGATTGGGAACCAAGGATGGTACATGTCGAACCAGATACCGCATAGCTCGATCGCCAGTGCAGGAGAGAGCAAGTTGTGGATTGAGTGGGTCTGGTCCTGGCCAGCAGAAGTTGCGGAGGGACTGGGCTGCTGCTGTATGTCGGCGGAGACGTCTCCCATGGCAGTCTCAGCATGCGTCGTGGATGCTGCGTAATGCTGGGAGGGCTCAATGGACGGGGTGTATGGCTCGGAGTTTGGAAGATGGCCATGCTCCAGGTTCCGCACTCGGTCCTCCAGCTCGCCTGCGGGGATCATGTCAGCAGCCGACATAGGCAGGGTAGTTGGTTGAGCGCGACCTAATCGAGTCTCGAGCTGCGAGACATAGCCAGCACGGAGGCCGGGCCGCCTGTTGCCGGACGCATAGCGGCACTCGACTCTGTTCCTCGCACAGAAGCCACACCGGGGAAGCTGGCGGTCACAGCCGACCTTGCGTTGGCGGCAGAATGAACAGCTGCAGGGTGCACACGCAATCAGCTACACGGAAAGTTCTCGCGCTGTGTTGGTGGGGTCCTACACGGTCTTGCTCCTGTTTGCTCCCCTTGACGACGGCGAGGACGGCGCGCTGTGGTCTGACGGCATTGTGGACGACGGCTCTCAACACACGGCCGGGGCGTGATGGGTGCGGGGAGAAGTGAGGACGGCGCAGACGGCCCGCGGGGCTGGGGCTGGTGATCGCGGCCGCTTCAGACGCCCCGCGGGCGGGCCATGTCTCCCCGCACAGCTCCTGCTCTCGTGTGCCTGCTGCGATCACGGACCATCTCCACCCCAGATTTCCCCGCGTTTCGAGCGCCGTGCCAGCCCCAGATTCCAAGCTTCGTCTCTCCGCATTTCGGCCGTTGCCGAACCACGAACGCTGCCGATCATAAAACGGCCGTCATGTCCCTTGCAATTCTTGCCCACAGCATGCTCAAAAAATCCTCCCGCAGACGACTGAAATCCACCCGGACATCTCTTGCCAGAAATCAACAGCATGTTGGGGGATCTGGAGGGCTCGGCTCTTGAGATAGTTCTCACAACTGCCAACTCAGCTGCCCAGGTAAATGACTCGCTTTCTCACCGCCGACACCCACGCTGACGACGGCAATGCAGGCCTGGTATGGCTACGACCAAGTAAGCCAGCTGCAGTCTTCACTCCGATCAACCATCTCACCATGTCCAGGGTGTGATCAGTGGCATCCTCATCAGCTCCGACTTCATCAACACCTTCCCTCAAACGAAAGACCCTGACATCCAAGGCATCACCGCCAGCTGTTTTTCAGTGAGTGAATCGAGCTTGTCGAACATTGCATCAACTTACAATTCCTGCAGCTCGGCAATCTCGTTGGATGTCTGCTGGCCGCCATCTACGGAGACAGACTGGGCCGAAAGAACACTCTCCGGGTAGGCGCCGTGTTGAGCGCCATTGGAGCAGTCCTGCAGTTCCTGTCGTGGTCGTTTCCGCAGCTTATTGTCGGCCGCGTAGTCAATGGATTCGGAAATGGTCAGTCAAATTGCATGGCCCACTGAGTCGTTTCTCACCGACTGACGCGGAAACAGGAATGACGAGCAGCACATGCGGCATCTTCCAAGCCGAATCATGCAGAGGTCCACGCCGCGGCAAATTATCCGTGATTGTTGTTCTCCACAACGTACTTCTTTACATGACCGCAAGCTGGCTCACGCTTGGGTGTTCATTCTTCAGCAACGGCTTGCAGTGGAGACTTCCTTTGGCTCTTCAGCTGGTCCCATGCACCGTACTTCTCGTTGCTCTATGCTTCGTTCCTGATTCTCCCAGATGGCTTCTACTCAGAGGCCGCGTCGATGACGCTCAGGACGCCCTCCGCCGGTACCTTGGGAACGGGCTTAGTCGAGATGATCCAGTCGTTCACCGCGAGCTCGCTTCCATTGCAGGTGCCATCGAACTGGAGCGTGAGTCCAACATCAGCTTCAAGGAGGTCATTCTTTGCAGAGACCGATCCGGCCATTTGAAGCGGATGTTGCTTGGATGCGGAACCCAGTTCATGCAGGTATGTTCTCAGCACCCTTCTGATGTCTCCCAAAGTCACTCACGCTCCATTAGCAATTTGGAGGCATCAACGCACTCAACTACTACTTCCCCATAATCCTCGAGAGGAACCTCGGTATGACCGAGTTCATGGCTCGCGTCTTGACAGGATGCAACGCCACATCCTACGCCATCTCCTCCGCCTTATGCTTTTGGATGATTGATCGCTTTGGCCGCCGTGGCCTCATGATCTCCGGCTCTTCCCTGCAATTCTTCGCCTATATCATGGTGGCCATCTCCGTTGCTCTTCTGGCGAACGCACCAACACAGGTAGTGCACTGCATTGATATTGTGTCTCTGGAAATATGGCTAATACTTCGTGCAGTGGGGTGCAGTGGCAATCACGTTCCTCTTCTTCTACTATGCGGCATTCGGATGTACCTGGGGAATGGTACCGTGGGTCTATCAAGCAGAGGTCAACAGTCTGTCCATGCGTGCCAAGGGAGCCGCAGCAGCAACATCGACGAATTGGCTCTTCGGCTTTGTGTGCACGCAATTCACTCCGCCGGCTATCGCAAGCATTGGCTACCGGTTCTATATCAGTAAGTTCACTGTGGACTCTCCTTCTGTTGGATGAATTCTGATTACGTATAGTCTTCGCGTGCTTCAATCTCATATTCATCCCCACCGTGTACTTCCTCTACCCAGAAACTGCCAACAGAACGCTCGAGGACCTGGACGAGTACTTCGACCGCGGCTCAGGCAATAGCACTATCATCAAGGTAGGAAATAAAGTGGCAAAGCAAAGAAAGAGACCAGCCGAGGTTATTGAGGCAGAGAGAAGGCGCATTGAGGAGGCAGCGCCGGCTAAGAAGCTTGTGGCGAAGGAGCCTGCTGCTGTTCACGTTGAAAACATTGGGCCTGCTTAGAGTAGATGCTGCTGTATGAGAATGTGCTTTAATGTTGAGAATATCTGCCTTCCCAAGAAGCCGAGGCGGAGGGTGATTTCTGCGTAGGCAGAGTGACGATATCATAACACAATGCACATCAAACCCGTAACACCCACAACTCACCTTCCCTTCACCTCCGAAAGGAAACCACTCCCAACCTCAAACAAGACATTCCCGACTATCCCGCATAGCAGCCCTATCATCCCAGCGTCCCTCACACGAATCATGCCGCCACGAACGACAACCAAAACCGCCCCTCGTCATCAACAAATCAAATCTTCCTTGTCCCCACGACCACCACCCCCCACCTGTGAACACATGACAGCAACCCACCCACAGCCCTTGCTGGTCTGTAATTCCCCAACCAGCTTGTCTGCAAATGGAGCGTCGACGGCATCATTCACCGCGGCTTCGCGGACTGAGCTTCGCGACCGGGGATCCAGGAGCTGGTGAATGGGGAGGGAGAAGAGGAGACGGCGGTAGTGGCGTAGAAAGAAACATACGGGGCGTTCGTCAAATTGTGCTTGGAGGAGATCTGGAGAGTGATTACAGATTACTGCTGCGATGCAACGGCGCGGAGTTGGGGTGATCGCGGGTGGGAGAGGTGGTTGGTGAGGGGGAGTTGGAGACGCTTCAAACTGAACGAGGGCGTCTCGGAAGTTCTCCACTGGGTGTTCCTAGTGCAATCCTGGAAATTCGGCAGTTCTACACTCCCGGTCGAGGGTGGCGCAGTTCGAGATGGACGGAAAGCGGCAGTTCACCTTGGCCGCTATGGTCGACAAGGGCTCAGTTCCCAGGGGCAAACAGTGCTCATCGTCTCTGAATACTCTCGCTAGGCTCCACCGCTCTTCAGGATTTTCGTTTTCCAGTCTATCTTGTTCGTAATGCGGGAGAACTGACGTAAACAGGGGTGGCGATTCTCGGACCAATATCTCATAGGATACGTAAATCACCGTTCTGCGTGTTCGTTTTCGTATCTTGAGTACATACATAACACGAGATGCAGCAGGACAGAACAGGAAACAAGATCAGGATCCCCAAACAATGTTTCGACTTCTTTTGCTTCCTATTCTCGCGAATGGCGTTCTTGCGGCGCAAAACTGCAAAGCCACGCCGCTCGACTCCACCTGGCCTTCGGACAGCGAATGGGCTGCGCTCAACAGTTCAATTGATGGTCGACTTCTGAGGACTGCCCCGGTAGCCTCCTCCTGCTGGCCTGGCAACCCTTTCAATTCGTCCGTCTCCTGCGATGTCGTCAAAGAGAAATGGGCCAATGGCCTCTTCCATGCTGCGCAGCCTGAATCGATCGACTACCCCCTCTTCGCCAACAACTCCTGTCTCCCGCCCGGAGCAAGCGGCTATGTCGAAGGCAAAGGCTGTGAGCTTGGTGGTCTGCCGGAATACATCGTTAACGCGACGACCGAGCAACATGTCGCAACGGCAATGAAGTGGGCGTCACAGCGCAACATCCGCATTACTGTGAAGGGCACCGGTCATGACTTGAACGGACGGTAAGACTCACTTCTCACACCTGACGCTCCAAGAGCCCTTCTAACACCCAACCAGCTCTAGTGGCGCCTACTCCCTCTCCATCTGGACGCGCAACTTCAACCACATCACTTACCACGACACCTGGACCCTCCCGTCCAACGCCACCGAACCCCACGTCATCTCCTTCGGCAGCGGCAACGGCTGGGGCCCAATCCTAACCACCGCACTCCAACACAACCGTGTCGTAACAACCGGCCAGGACCCCTCCGTCGGGCCGGGCGGCTACATCCAAGGCGGCGGCCACGGCCCGCTCTCACGCACGTACGGCCTGGGCGCGCACCAAGTGCTCCAAGCCACCATCATCACCACCAACGGTACCACGCTCACCGCCAACGCCGCCACCAACCCCGACCTCTTCTGGGCGCTCCGTGGCGGCGGCGGCGGCCAGTACGGCGTCGTGACCGAATACGTCATCAAAACGCACCCCGCGCCGCGCGTCACCATGGGCACGCTCTCCCTCGTCCCCTCCCCCGCCTCCCCCAACGCCTCCTGGCCCGCCGCCGCCGCCCTCCTCGCGCTCCTCCCCTCCCTCCAGGACGCCGGCCTCGCCGGCGCCGCCACCCTCGCCACCGGCGCCTCCGCCACGCGCTTCTCGCCCGCCCTCGACGCGCACACATCCGGCGTCGTCGCGACGCAGGTGCTGTGGGGCCTGAACATGACGACCGCGGCGCTGACCGCGCTGGTCGCCCCCGTCGTCGCCGCCGTGCGCGCGGCCGCGGACGGCGCTGTCGGCGTCGCCTGGGCGCCCGGCAACCAGACCAACTACGCGACGTTCTTCGCGGCCATCGCCGGCAGCGAGTCCGCGGGCTCGGGCGCCGTGGCCAGCAGCCGCCTGCTCGGCCGCAGGCACCTGGACGGCTTGCCGCGGGAGACGCTGACCGCGTTTCTGCGGCGGGGCCTGGCCGCAAGGAATCAGTCGGCGGGGACGTTCGTGACGGTTGGGCTGCAGGGCGGGCCCGGGGTGGCGGGCGTGGAGGAGGGGAGCTGGGGCGCGGTCAATCCGGTGTGGCGGGATGCGTATCTGCATTTTATCGCGACGGGGGCGGGGTTGGATGATGAGGTTAGTCCGAGGGAGGCGTTGCGCGAGGCGGCGGTGTGGATGGAGGAGGTCAAGGAGCGGAATTTTAGGGAGTGGGCGCCGGAGATGGGGGCGTATATGAATGAGGCGAATCCGTATAATTCGGAGTGGAAGCATGACTTCTACGGCGAGTACTACGACAGGCTGGTGGAGATTAAGAGGAAGTATGATCCGACGGAGAGCTTGTTTGTGTTGAATGGGGTGGATACTGAGGATTGGGAGTATGATTTGGACACTGGAAAGCTGTGTAAGTCAACCTAAAGACTCAGCGAACAACCAGTCCACAGTTCTATGGCGGATATGAGGGCGATATGGTGGTCTTGCTTCGTCTTCATGTATATAAGTAGGTAGTGCTTTCTTTCCTGAAGTCAAGACTCATCTAGCTGAAGCGAAAGCATATTAAACGAGTATTTGCCAGCGGCTCTTTCAGATTATGACCATGTGCTTCCGAGCATAATGAATCATCAGAGATGTATTGTAGTTTTCTCATGGATCTTTCCCTAGAGTTTTGTGTAGATTGGAAGACCGAGTCATATCAAGCTACAGCATATAGCTGATATAAAGCCCCAGATTTTTGAGATTAGATGAAACTTCAGACATTAGTTGTTCATGGTTTCCGTAATCTGTATGGGATTCAAAGAAGGTCCAGGTGGGGCCGAGTTTTACCTTTCTCGTATCAATCTCTGGAGTCATGTTCAACTGCTTTACCATACTGTCTAACCAATAGGACTGGTGTCTGATTGTACAACCCGGTCACGTTCCCTCGGAGAACATCTCAACCTCTCCCATCACCTCTTTTACCTCCTTTCCAACAGCAGCGCTACCACAGGAACAATTGTTCCGCTTCTTCTACTCAGAAGAGACAGGAGGGGTGTTGATTTGAAGGCTGCGGTGGTGAGCGACAGCACATGCAACATCCTCTCCAAGAGATACCGCACGTCGGTAGGCATCTTTGGAATTCACTTCCATCCAGGCGACTGCGGCAAGGGGCCACGAGAAGTCGGTTCGACTTGGCCAATCCTTCGGATATAGCCAGTTCAGCGTCCTGTGTCCGCACGATGAACTCACACGAGCGATCAAGCCGACCACCAGTTCGATTTCACGCCCGTGGGTGATGACGTTTCGGATGGCTTCCTCCACATCTTGGAGAGAGCTGGACCAGCGAAATTCCCACCACGACTGTTTGGTAGTGATCCAGGCGGGCAAGGTTGGCGCCGGCTCGTACTCATAGCTCCAACCGAAGTCAAAGGCTCTATGCCTGAGAACCTGAGGCGTGCTGTACAGTTCAGGTAGTTGTGGTGGGAGATATGCACACTTGGGCCAGTCCACGGATGGCATGTATTTGCCGTTCATGATGGGCATTCCAGATGGGGGTTCGCTAGCAGAGGTTCGGGCTGCCAAACTCGCTGACTCCATGGGTGCGAATCTGTGCGATGTGGGATCGTTCTCAAAACGCCAGATAAAGCGCCAGAATACCTCTCGGGCGAAAGGGTGAAAGGACTCGGATGCAGCGATCGCTTGAGCTCTCTGCAGCATGAAGAGACCCTGTCGCGTACCTGGCTTGCAGTACGATAGGTAGGCAAACGCAAAGCTCTCGAATTGAGGACTGGAATTTCCGGCAGACCGAAGTGATACAAGAACCGGATCTCGCGGTATTCGATCGACCGGGCCCCAGCTCGTGCAGAATGAACATGCGCAGCTCGAGCGAGGTGTGCGTTGCTTCCCATAGAGCAAGGGAAGGACGGAATCACGGCCACGGCGCATGAACGACCGCCGGAGGCGATTGGCGAACGATGCTACCCAGGAACAGCCGGTACTGGGTGGCGGTCGGATCAGAGGGGGTACCAGAGTCGGACGGCAACCCTTGTGCGGCAATGCCCAACCCTCGGACCAAAGTTGGGTTGGAAGCGGTCGTGGAGGCGAGAAAAATCTGGCAATGGCAACCAAGGACGGATGCGGCGGTTCAACGCATAGCACGCACCCGCCACACGCAGTACAAGGCGAGTCTGGTGGAGGGGGATTTACTATGCAGTACGCGCAGCCTGCAACCGGCGCGAAAGGATCGTAGAGCGCATGTAGCATTGCCGCTGCATCGACGTTTGTGTGCCACGGGTCCCCTGGATGTATTCCTGAGCTGGGCCAGTTCACACGCCGCAGTACATCCCAGGACGGCATATTGGGGCAAAGGTTGTGCGCGTTATGCGAGTTAGATATCTGTGAAAGGTGTTCTTGCAGCATCTTTGGCGTTTGTGTCGGCTGCATAAGATGAGATGATAACGTTGCTGGTCGATGTGATAAAGTTTTGACGTCGGTCACGAGTCTAGTCAGCAGCAGGCTTTGTGTAGGCGTACGAGAGACACGCAGCTCCTACCCGAGCTGATGCGTGACGGTGGCTATTGGAGAAAATAGAAGGTGCGACAGGACGATCGACAGCGTCAAGGAGGCCGCCCAAGACAGATGGGCCGGCTACAGAATCGAGAGAGCTAGCTAAATGCGGACTCTGGTGAAAGCCAGTGCCTGACACTCCACAAGAAACTGTGTTTCAATAGATTTGGACATGGCGGTGTTGTTCACATCAAGGTGCTTTGGCTCGGTGGTTCAGCGTTAATGTGCCGCTGCGCCTGCCGAAGTCGTCAAGGCACCATGAAGAAAATGGACAACAGGACATGTATTGACAGTGATAACTCTGCTCAGGGGGGAAGGACAGTAAGCCAGCTTATAGCGGGTACGGAGAACGGAAGCTTTCATACCGATGAAAGAGCGAACCAACACCTGTCAATCTCGAGTCCGCTGCTCTACCAAATCAATCCCAGGGGAATGACCACCAAGATCGCAATCGCTACCTGCCACGGCCGGGCCTTCTCGGACCCGCTGGCATGGTCGGACCCAGAGCCGTCGCTTGTGCCATTCGAGGAACTCACGTTCGGCCCACCACCAACCGCCGTCCCGACGTACTCCCCCTTCTGCCACCAGACACACCTTTCATTCGCCGTATCATCCCTTACCACCCCGATGCCCGCGTCTGTCAAATTGACAATGCGATTCCCCGCCCCATACACCGGAATCTCCACCCCACCCGCCGCCACCGGCACGCCCCCCACTGCAAAACTCGCAATATACTCCCGCAACGCCACCGCCACCGTCCGGTTCAACCCCAGCAACGCGCCGCTCCCACCCGTCGCCGCCGGAAAAATATACGACGTGTCCTGGCCATGTATACCAGGCGGGACGGCGAACTCCCCTGCGCAGCAGTCAGCACATCTTGGCCCTCGACCAAACACATCACCGCGAGGGGCTCTCACAAGCATACGACGCGTTCGCGAACGCAGACGTCAGGTAGAAGGCGTTGCAGGCGAACGCGGCGTCCGCGACGGTGCGCACGGCGCGCTGGAAGCCGGTGGCGTAGCCGCGGCTGCCGTCGAAGACGGGCGGGTACAGCGCGTCCTCGACGTGGGCGGCGGCGGCGGCGGGGATGTCGGGGAAGGCGGCGTGCAGGAAGGCGGCGTAGCTGGTCGTCGAGTTGATGCGCGGGTCCGTGAAGGTCAGCGCTTCGTTCGCGTTGTGGCTGACCGCTAGCGTTAGCTGCCGGTGGAACCGGCCCTCGAGGAGGAGCTGCCCCGGCAGCGCGGGCGCGATGGCGGTGTCGACGGCGGGCCCGAAGCTGTTGGAGCCGTAGGTCGAGGCGTAGATTTGGAGGGCGTTGGCGCGGATCAGGGCTTCGGTGGGGAGGGTGCGGGCGGCAGCGAGGGTGGTGACGTTGAGGAGGGCGAGGAATTGCTGGAGGGTTTGCTCGGAGCGGGAGGCGTTGGCTTGCGGGAGGAAGGCGGGTGAGGTGATGATGGCGTGCTGGAAGGCGGGGATGTGGTCGGCGGTGCTGGTGTCGCCGCCGAAGGACGTTACCTGGTGCATTAGCGAGCCGGCGCCGGAGGACTTGCCGATGGCGGTGATGCGCGAGGCGTCACCGCCGAAGAGGTGGATGTGGTCGCGCACCCAGCGGAAGGCGAGGGCTTGGTCGTAGAGCCCGGCGTTGGCGGTGCCGTCGGCCTCGAGCGAGGTGCCGGCCAGCCATCCAAAGGCGCCGAGCCGGTAGTTGATGGCGACAAAGATCAGGCTGTTGTTGCTGGCGCTCATCAGCCCGGATGGGTCGAACTGGCCGTCACCGTTCTTCTCTCCAGAGGTGTATCCGCCGCCATGCAGCTGCAGAGAAGTTATTCAAGGCGCAAAGAGATGGTAAATCAGGTCTACTTGCCCACACAAGCACTGGAAGACCGGTAATGTCGGCATCGAAGACTCCGGAAGGAGTGTAGACGTCCAGAAACAAGCAATCCTCAGTCGTGCGAGCATCGTATTCTGCGGATCCAGGAACGGCTGCTCCTGGAAGAGAGGAGAGCGCCGCGGTGTAGTTGAAGGCAGTTCCTAGCGTTTGGCTCAGTGCAAACAATTTCGCAATCTGCGTCCAGCCGCCAGAAGCCTGCGGGCAAGTCCTGCCCACGGATCCATTGTTGATCTCAGAACTGCTGCCTTCGGGTGGCAACGAAGCTCTGAAGCGGAGGTCGCCGGTCGGCGGCTGTGCGTATCGGATGTTGCTAAAGTTATACCAGCCTGCCGAGTGCTGGAGTTACACGCGTCAAAAACATTTCCTTGATTCTATCTGAAGGGCTTGCAAACATTGAAGGAGATGGCTTGATGCCTTTCCTGTGACGGGTTTTAGCCAAATACAAGCAGCGTCGTGTTTCACTGACATAGCCAAGATCGACAATCGGCAAAGTGTCTCTCTGCACGATGCTCGCGTGTGCAGTTGAAGCGAGAGGGAGGATGAGCATAGTCGGCAGGAGGAACGGACGTGAGATCATGTTGAACACCGGACAGGAAGGCGTTGAGACTTGCTCGGTTCAGGGATCACAGTACTTGGCGCCCTTCTTATACTGGAAGGACAGACGGACAAGCCTACCACACATGTCACTCCTTAGTGCGCTGTCAACACAAGTGAAACAAAAAATTGGTATGTTACTGTGCCTAGCTGGCCGGAATCAGGAAGCCGAGAAACTATCGGGAAAGCTTGCGTGTGGTCACCTTTCCAAGATCCTCATTGAGCTAAGAGCGGTTGTAAGTCAACTCTCATTTCCTGAAAATACGAATGGGTGGTGTCGGAATTTCGAACGAGCTCAGGCCGACTTATTCAGTGGCCTTGAGTGGTCTTCTCTCGTCGGCAGTGCAGGGATTGATGCGGGGGGTTACATGGGAACGCGAATTTGGTCAAGAAAGCGGGGTTAAAGATAGGAAAGCCTTCCGTCGGTACAGCGGGTACAGCGGGTAGATACGCTTTGAGCCAGGATTGATTTCGCTTAAGCTCTTCTTCCTTGCGGATGGAGAGGATCTGACGCGAAAGGCTCCCTGGCGTGTCTGATTGCGCTGTCTCAGCTAATCAGGTAACGCGCGCAACCGAGGTGGAGTCCCATCCTGAAGCTGAATCTGCAGGTGCGCACGGTAACATCGCAAACATGCGTGGTCGACTCCTATGAAACAATTTCGACAGTGAAGAAAAGATTGTAAAGCTGCCAGAAATCCCAATTGAGTAGTGTGTAACGCTAATCTTATCCTCCATGATTTAATGACATTTACCACTGTCTGCGACGCTACAGCTGATGGCCACCATTCCCTCGATACGGACTCCGCGCGTGACCTAGAAGCATTGTAGTACAGAACAGGGTTGCACTGCGGCGCATACAGCTCAATCCCGGAGCTATTGCCGCAACCATGCGGGAACTCGGGATGAGGTAGGTAAGCGAAGTTGCATATGCTAAGCCGAGGTGCCACGTGTTGGAGAGCTACATATCTGACCATTTCCAGCCAACTCCACTTATGCGCTGAGAAATCCGACAACAAGGTGAATTCGAGTGTACCGAAGATGAAGATGAGATGTCCTCGTGATTGAATGAAATAGCCCATTTCGTCCGCGTGGGAAATA